>JAKRSK010010920.1:0-21569 GCA_029891615.1 Natrix natrix natrix
ATGGAGTTAAAGGCCCCTACATAAGTCCTTTTTCTCTCTGTCTCCCCCCTTGTATCCAGCAGCTCAAATCCCCACCTGAGGAAGGTTCAAATGACATGGAGTTAAAGGGCCCCTACCTCAGTCCTTTTTGTGCCTCTCTGACTCCCCCCTTGTATCCAGCAGCTCCAATCCCCATCCTTTTGAAGGTTAAAATGAAATGGAGTTAAAGGCCCTCATCCTTTTTGTCTCGCTGACTCCCCCCTTGTATCCAGCAGCTCCAATCCCACCGACCTCTGAAGGTTCAAATGAAATGGAGTTAAAGGGCCCCTACCTCAGTCCTTTTTTGTCTCTCTGACTCCCCCCTTGTATCCAGCAGCTCCAACCACCAGCCTCAGGAAGGTTCAAATGAAATGGAGTTAAAGGGCCCCTACATCAGTCCATTTTGCCTCTCTGACTCCCCCCTTGTATCCAGCAGCTCCAACCACCAGCCTCAGGAAGGTTCAAATGAAATGGAGGTAAAGGGCCCCTACCTCAGTCCTCTTTGCCACTCTGACTCCCCACTTGTATCCAGCAGCTCCAATCCCCAGCCTCAGGAAGGCTTAAATGAAATGGAGTTAAAGGGCCCCTACATCAGTCCTTTTTGTCTATCTGACTCCCCCCTTGTATCCAGCAGCTCCAATCCCCAGCCTCAGGAAGGTTCAAATGAAATGCAGTTAAAGGGCCCCTACCTCAGTCCTTTTTGTCTCTCTTACTCCCCCCTTGTATCCAGCAGCTCCAATCCCCAGCCTCAGGAAGGTTCAAATGAAATGGAGTTAAAGGGCCCCTACATCAGTCCTTTTTGTCTCTCTGACTCCCCCCTTGTATCCAGCAGCTCCAATCCCCAGCCTCAGGAAGGTTCAAATGAAATGGAGTTAAAGGGCCCCTACATCAGTCCTTTTTGTCTCTCTGACTCCCCCCTTGTATCCAGCAGCTCCAATACCCAGCCTTTCGAAGTTTCAAATGAAATGGAGTTAAAGGGACCCTACCTCAGTCCTCTTTGCTCTCTTAGTCCCCCCTTGTATCCAGCAGCTCCAATACCCAGCCTTTCGAAGGTTAAAATGAAATGGACTTGAAGGGCCCCTACCTCAGTCCTTTTTGCCTCTCTGACTCCCCCCTTGTATCCAGCAGCTTGAATCCCCAGCCTTAGGAAGGTTCAAATGAAATGGAGTTAAAGGGCCCCTACATCACTCCTTTTTGTCTCTCTGACTCCCTCCTTGTATCCAACAGCTCCAATTCCCAGCCTCAGGAAGGTTCAAATGAAACGGAGTTAAAGGGTCCAAACCTCAGTCCTTTTTGTCTCTCTGTCTCCCCCTTGTATCCAGCAGATCCAATCCCCACCCTCAGGAAGGTTCAAATGAAATGGAGTTAAAGGGCCCCCACACAGTCCTTTTTGTCTCTCTGACTCCCTCCTTGTATCCAGCCGCTCCAATCCCCAGCCTCAGGAAGGTTCAAATGAAATGGAGTTAAAGGGCCCCTACATCAGTACTTCTATTTCTCTCTGTCTCCCCCTTGTATCCAGCAGATCCAATCCCCAGCCTCAGGAAGGTTCAAATGAAATGCAGTTAAAGTGCCCCTACCTCAGTCATTTTTGTCTCTCTTACCCCACCCCACCCTTCTATCCAGCAGCTCCAATCCCCAGCCTCAGGAAGGTTAAAATGAAATGGACTTAAAGGGCCCCTACCTCAGTCCTTTTTGCCTCTCTGACTCCCCCCTTGTATCCAGCAGCTCCAATCCCCAGCCTCAGGAAGGTTCAAATGAAATGGAGTTAAAGGGCCCCTACCTCAGTCATTTTTGTCTCTCTGACTCCCCCCCTTGTATCCAGCAGCTCCAATCCCCAGCCTCAGGAAGGTTAAAATGAAATGGAGTTAAAGGGCCCCTACCTCAGTCCTTTTTGCTCTCTCTGACTCCCCCTTGTATCCAGTAGCTCCAATCCCCAGCCTCAGGAAGGTTCAAATGAAATGGAGTTAAAGGGCCCCTACCTCAGTCATTTTTGTCTCTCTGACTTCCCCCTTGTATCCAGCAGCTCCAATCCCCAGCCTCAGGAAGGTTCAAAGGAAATGGAGTTAAAGGGCCCCTACCTCAGTCATTTTTGTCTCTCTGACTCCCGCCCCTTGTATCCAGCCGCTCCAATCCCCAGCCTCAGGAAGGTTCAAATGAAATGGAGTTAAACGGGCCCCTACATCAGTCCTTTTTGCCTCTCTGACTCCCACCTTGTATCCAATAGCTCCAATTCCCAGCCTCAGGAAGGTTAAAATGAAATGGAGTTAAAGGCCCAAACCTCAGTCCTTTTTCTCTCTCTGTCTCCCCCTTGTATCCAGCACATCCAATCCCCATCCTCATGAAGGTTCAAATGAAATGGAGTTAAAGGGCCCCTACATCAGTCCTTTTTGTCTCTCTGACTCCCTCCTTGTATCCAGCCGCTCCAATCCCCAGCCTCAGGGAGGTTCAAACGAAATGGAGTTAAACGGCCCCTACCTCAGTCCTTCTTGCCTGTCTGACTCCCCCCTTGTATCCAGCAGCTTCAACAACCAGCCTCAGGACAGTTCAAATGAAATGGAGGTAAAGGGCCCCTACCTCATTCCTTTTTGCATCTCTGACTCCTCCCTTGTATCCAGTAGCTCCAATCACCAGCCTTTCGAACGTTAAAATGAAATGGAGTTAAAGGACCCCTACATCTGTCCTTTTTGTCTCTCTTACTCCCCCCTTGTATCCAGCAGCTCCAATCCCCAGCCTCAGGAAGGTTAAAATGAAATGGAGTTAAAAGGCCCCTACATAAGTCCTTTTTCTCTCTGTCTCCCCCCTTGTATCCAGCAGCTCAAATCCCCACCCTGAGGAAGGTTCAAATGACATGGAGTTAAAGGGCCCCTACCTCAGTCCTTTTTGCCTCTCTGACTCCCCCCTTGTATCCAGCAGCTCCAATCCCCATCCTTTTGAAGGTTAAAATGAAATGGAGTTAAGTCCTTTTTGTCTCGCTGACTCCCCCCTTGTATCCAGCAGCTCCAACCACCGAACTCTGGAAGTTTCAAATGAAATGGAGGTAACGGGCCCCTACCTCGGTCCTTTTTGCCTCTCTGACTCCCCCCTTGTATCCAGCAGCTCTAAACCCCAGCCTCAGGAAGGTTCAAATGAAATGGAGTTAAAGGGCCCCTACATCAGTCCTTTTTGTCTATTTGACTCCCCCCTTGTATCCAGCAGCTTCAACCACCAGCCTCAGGAAGGTTCAAATGAAATGGGGGTAAAGGGCCCCTACCTCATTTGCTCTTGACTCCCCCTTGTATCCAGCTCCAATCCCCGCTCCGAAGGTTAAATGAAATGAGTAAGGGCCCATCAGTCCTTTTTGTCTCTTACTCCCCTTGTATCCAGCAGCTCCAATCCCCAGCCTCAGGAAGGTTCAAATGAAATGGAGTTAAAGGGCCCCTACATCAGTCCCTTTTGTCTCTCTGACTCCCCCATTTTATACAGCAGCTTCAACAACCAGCCTCAGGAAGGTTCAAATGAAATGGAGGTAAAGGGCCCCTACCTCAGATCTTTTTGTCTCTCTTACTCTCCCCTTGTATCCAGCAGCTCCAATCCCCAGCCTTTCGAACGTGAAAATGAAATGGAGTTAAAAGGCCCCTACATAAGTCCTTTTTCTCTGTGTCTCCCCCCTTGTATCCAGCAGCTCCAATCCCCACCCTCAGGAAGGTTCAAATGAAATGGAGTTAAAGGGCCCCTACCTCAGTCCTTTTTGCCTCTCTGACTCCCCCCTTGTATCCAGCAGCTCCAATCCCCAGCCTCTGGAAGGTTAAAATGAAATGGAGTTAAAGGGCCCCTACCTCAGTCCTTTTTGCCTCTCTGACTCCCCCCTTGTATCCAGCAGCTCCAATCCCCAGCCTCAGGAAGGTTAAAATGAAATGGAGTTAAAGGGCCCCTACATCAGTCCTTTTCGTCTCTCTGACTCCCCCCTTTTATCCAGCAGCTCCAATCCCCAGCCTCAGGAAGGTTCAAATGAAATGGAGTTAAAGGGCCCCTACATCACTCCTTTTTGTCTCTCTTACTTCCCCCTTGTATCCAGCAGTTCCAATCCCGAGCCTCAGAAGGTTCAAATGAAATGGAGTTAAAGGGCCCCTACATCAGTCCTTTTTGTCTCTCTGACTCCCCCTTGTATCCATCAGCTCCAACCACCGGCCTCAGGAAGGTTCAAATGAAATGGAGTTAAAGGGCCCCTACATCAGTCCTTTTTGTCTCTCTGACTCCCCCCTTGTATCCAGCAGCTCCAATCCCCAGCCTCAGGAAGGTTCAAATGAAATGGAGTTAAAGGGCCCCTACATCAGTCCTTTTTGTCTCTCTGACTCCCCCCTTGTATCCAGCAGCTCCAATCCCCAGCCTTCAGGAAGGTTCAAATGAAATGGAGTTAAAGGGCCCCTACATCACTCCTTTTTGTCTCTCTGACTCCCCCCTTGTATCCAGCAGCTCCAATCCCCAGCCTCAGAAGGTTCAAATGAAATGGAGTTAAAGGGCCCCTACATCAGTCCTTTTTGTCTCTCTGACTCCCCCCTTGTATCCAGCAGCTCCAATCCCCAGCCTCAGGAAGGTTCAAATGAAATGGAGTTAAAGGGCCCCTACATCAGTCCTTTTTGTCTCTCTGACTCCCCCCTTGTATCCAGCAGCTCCAATCCCCAGCCTCAGGAAGGTTCAAATGAAATGGAGTTAAAGGGCCCCTACATCAGTCCTTTTTGTCTCTCTGACTCCCCCCTTGTATCCAGCAGCTGCAATCCCCAGCCTTCGGAAGGTTCAAATGAAATGGAGTTAAAGGGCCCCTACATCAGTCCTTTTTGTCTCTCTGACTCCCCCCTTGTATCCAGCAGCTCCAATCCCCAGCCTCAGGAAGGTTCAAATGAAATGCAGTTAAAGGGCCCCTACCTCAGTCCTTTTTGTCTCTCTGACTCCCCCCTTGTATCCAGCAGCTCCAACCACCGGCCTCAGGAAGGTTCAAATGAAATGGAGTTAAAGGGCCCCTACATCAGTCCTTTTTGTCTCTCTGACTCCCCCCTTGTATCCAGCAGCTCCAATCCCCAGCCTCAGGAAGGTTCAAATGAAATGCAGTTAAAGGGCCCCTACCTCAGTCCTTTTTGTCTCTCTGACTCCCCCCTTGTATCCAGCAGCTCCAACCACCGGCCTCAGGAAGGTTAAAATGAAATGGAGTTAAAGGGCCCCTACATCAGTCCCTTTTGTCTCTCTGACTCCCCCCTTGTATCCAGCAGCTTCAATCCCCAGCCACAGGAAGGTTAAAATGAAATACAGTTAAAGGGCCCCTACATCAGTCCCTTTTGTCTCTCTGTCTCCTCCCTTGTATCCAGCAGCTCCAATCCCCAGCCTCAAGAAGGTTCAAATGAAATGGAGTTAAAGGGCCCCTACATCACTCCTTTTTGTCTCTCTTACTCCCCCCTTGTATCCAGCAGCTCCAATCCCCAGCCTCAGGAAGGTTCAAATGAAATGGAGTTAAAGGGCCCCTACATCGCTCCTTTTTGTCTCTCTGTCTCCCCCCTTGTATCCAGCAGCTCCAACCACTGGCCTCAGGAAGGTTCAAATGAAATGCAGTTAAAGGGCCCCTACATCAGTCCCTTTTGTCTCTCTGACTCCCCCTTGTATCCAGCAGCTCCAATCCCCAGCCTCAGGAAGGTTCAAATGAAATGGAGTTAAAGTGCCCCTACATCAATCCTTTTTGTCTCTCTGACTCCCCCCTTGTATCCAGCAGCTCCAATCCCCAGCCTCAGGAAGGTTCAAATGAAATGGAGTTAAAGGGCCCCTACATCAGTCCTTTTTGTCTCTCTGACTCCCCCCTTGTATCCAGCAGCTCCAATCCCCAGCCTTCAGGAAGGTTCAAATGAAATGGAGTTAAAGGGCCCCTACATCAGTCCTTTTTGTCTCTCTGACTCCCCCCTTGTATCCAGCAGCTCCAATCCCCAGCCTCAAGAAGGTTCAAATGAAAGGGAGTTAAAGTGCCCCTACATCAGTCCTTTCTGTCTCTCTGACTCCCCCCTTGTATCCAGCAGCTCCAATACCCAGCCTTTCGAAGGTTAAAATGAAATGGAGTAAAAGGGCCCCTACATCAGTCCCTTTTGTCTCTCTGACTCCCCCCTTGTATCCAGCAGCTCCAATCCCCAGCCTCAGGAAGGTTTAAATGAAATGGAGTTAAAGGGCCCCTACAGCAGTCCTTTTTGCCTATCTGACTCCCTCCTTGTATCCAGCAGCTTGAATCCCCAGCCTTCGGAAGGTTCAAATGAAATGCAGTTAAAGGGCCACTACATCACTCCTTTTTGTCTCTCTTTCTCCCCCCTTGTATCCAGCAGCTCCAATCCCCAGCCTCAGGAAGGTTCAAATGAAATGCAGTTAAAGGGCCCCTACCTCAGTCCTTTTTGTCTCTCTGACTCCCCCCTTGTATCCAGCAGCTCCAACCACCGGCCTCAGGAAGGTTCAAATGAAATGGAGTTAAAGGGCCCCTACATCAGTCCTTTTTGTCTCTCTGACACCTCCCTTGTATCCAGCAGCTCCAATCCCCAGCCTCAGGAAGGTTCAAATGAAATGGAGTTAAAGGGCCCCTACATCACTCCTTTTTGTCTCTCTGTACTCCCCCCTTGTATCCAGCAGCTCCAATCCCCAGCCTCAGGAAGGTTCAAATGAAATGGAGTTAAAGGGCCCCTACATCAGTCCCTTTTGTCTCTCTGACTCCCCCCTTGTATCCAGCAGCTCCAATCCCCAGCCTCAGGAAGGTTCAAATGAAATGCAGTTAAAGGGCCCCTACATCAGTCCTTTTTGTCTCTCTGACTCCCCCCTTGTATCCAGCAGCTCCAACCACCGGCCTCAGGAAGGTTCAAATGAAATGGAGTTAAAGGGCCCCTACATCAGTCCTTTTTGTCTCTCTGACTCCCCCCTTGTATCCAGCAGCTCCAATCCCCAGCCTCAGGAAGGTTCAAATGAAATGCAGTTAAAGGGCCCCTACATCAGTCCTTTTTGTCTCTCTGTCTCCCCCTTGTATCCAGCAGCTCCAATCCCCAGCCTCAGGAAGGTTCAAATGAAATGGAGTTAAAGGGCCCCTACATCACTCCTTTTTGTCTCTCTGTCTCCCCCCTTGTATCCAGCAGCTCCAATCCCCAGCCTCAGGAAGGTTCAAATGAAATGGAGTTAAAGGGCCCCTACATCACTCCTTTTTGTCTCTCTGACTCCCCCCTTGTATCCAGAAGCTCCAATCCCCAGCCTCAGGAAGGTTCAAATGACATGGAGTTAAAGGGCCCCTACATCACTCCTTTTTGTCTCTCTGTCTCCCCCCTTGTATCCAGCAGCTCCAACCACTGGCCACAGGAAGGTTCAAATGAAATGCACTTAAAGGACCCCTACCTCAGTCCTTTTTGTCTCTCTTAGTCCCCCCTTGTATCCAGCAGCTCCAATCCCCAGCCTCAGGAAGGTTCAAATGAAATGGAGTTAAAGGGCCACTACATCACTCCTTTTTGTCTCTCTTTCTACCCTCTTGTATCCAGCAGCTCCAATCCCCAGCCTCAAGAAGGTTCAAATGAAATGGAGTTAAAGTGCCCCTACATCAGTCCTTTTTGTCTCTCTGACTCCCCCCTTGTATCCAGCAGCTCCAATCCCCAGCCTCAGGAAGGTTCAAATGAAATGGAGTTAAAGGGCCCGTACCTCATTCATTTTTGTCTCTCTGACTTCCCCCTTGTATCCAGCAAGCTCCAACCACCGGCTTCAGGAAGGTTCAAATGAAATGGAGTTAAAGGGCCACTACATCACTCCTTTTTGTCTCTCTTTCTCCCCCCTTGTATCCAGCAGCTCCAATCCCCAGCCTCAGGAAGGTTCAAATGAAATGGAGTTAAAGTGCCCCTACATCAGTCCTTTCTGTCTCTCTGACTCCCCCCTTGTATCCAGCAGCTCCAATCCCCAGCCTTTCGAAGGTTAAAATGAAATGGAGTTAAAAGGGCCCCTACATCAGTCCCTTTTGTCTCTGTGACTCCCCCCCTTGTATCCAGCAGCTCCAATCCCCAGCCTCAGGAATGTTCAAATGAAATGGAGTTAAAGGGCCCCTACATCACTCCTTTTTGTCTCTCTTTCTCCCCCCTTGTATCCAGCAGCTCCAATCCCCAGCCTCAGGAAGGTTCAAATGAAATGGAGTTAAAGGGACCCTACATCACTCCTTTTTGTCTCTCTGTCTCCCCCCTTGTATCCAGCAGCTCCAACCCCAGCCTCAGGAAGGTTCAAATGAAATGGAGTTAAAGGGCCCTACCTCATTCCTTTTTGTCTCTCTGACTTCCCCCTTGTATCCAGCAACTCCAACCACCGGCTTCAGGAAGGTTCAAATGAAATGGAGTTAAAGGGCGCCTACATCAGTCCCTTTTGTCTCACTGACTCCCCCCTTGTATCCAGCAGCTCCAACCACCAGCCTCAGGAAGGTTCAAATGAAATGGAGTTAAAGGGCCCCTACATCAGTCCTTTTTGTCTCTCTGACTTCCCCCTTGTATCCAGCAACTCCAACCACCGGCTTCAGGAAGGTTCAAATGAAATGGAGTTAAAGGGCCCCTACATCAGTCCCTTTTGTCTCACTGACTCCCCCCTTGTATCCAGCAGTTCAAACCACCAGCCTCAGGAAGGTTCAAATGAAATGGAGTTAAAGGGCCCCTACCTTAGTCCTTTTTTCCTATCTGACTCTCACCTTGTATCCAGCAGTTCAAACCACCAGCCTCAGGAAGGTTCAAATGAAATGGAGTTAAAGGGCCCCTACATCAGTCCTTTTTGTCTCTCTGACTCCCCCCTTGTATCCAGCAGCTCCAATCCCCAGCGTTAGGAAGGTTCAAATGAAATGGAGTTAAAGGGCCCCTACATCGCTCCTTTTTGTCCCTCTGTCTCCCCCCTTGTATCCAGCAGCTCCAACCACTGGCCTCAGGAAGGTTCAAATGAAATACAGTTAAAGGGCCCCTACATCAGTCCTTTTTGTCTCTCTGACTACCCCCTTGTATCCAGCAGCTCCAATCCCCAGCCTCAGGAAGGTTCAAATGAAATGGAGTTAAAGGGCCCCTACATCACTCCTTTTTGTCTCTCTGTCTCCCCCCTTGTATCCAGCAGCTCCAACCACTGGCCTCAGGAAGGTTCAAATGAAATGCAGTTAAAGGGCCCCTACATCAGTCCTTTTTGTCTCTCTTACTCCCCCCTTGTATCCAGCAGCTCCAATCCCCAGCCTCAGGAAGGTTCAAATGAAATGGAGTTAAAGGGCCCCTACATCAGTCCTTTTTGTCTCTCTGACTCCCCCCTTGTATCCAGCAGCTCCAATCCCCAGCCTTCAGGAAGGTTCAAATGAAATGGAGTTAAAGGGCCTCTACATCACTCCTTTTTGTCTCTCTTTCTCCCCCCTTGTATCCAGCAGCTCCAATCCCCAGCCTCAGGAAGGTTCAAATGAAATGGAGTTAAAGGGCCCCTACCTCAGTCCTTTTTGTCTCTCTGACTCCCCCCTTGTATCCAGCAGCTCCAACCACCGGCCTCAGGAAGGTTCAAATGAAATGGAGTTAAAGGGCCCCTACATCAGTCCTTTTTGTCTCTCTGACACCTCCCTTGTATCCAGCAGCTCCAATCCCCAGCCTCAGGAAGGTTCAAATGAAATGCAGTTAAAGGGCCCCTACCTCAGTCCTTTTTGTCTCTCTGACTCCCCCCTTGTATCCAGCAGCTCCAACCACCGGCCTCAGGAAGGTTAAAATGAAATGGAGTTAAAGGGCCCCTACATCAGTCCCTTTTGTCTCTCTGACTCCCCCCTTGTATCCAGCAGCTTCAATCCCCAGCCACAGGAAGGTTAAAATGAAATACAGTTAAAGGGCCCCTACATCAGTCCCTTTTGTCTCTCTGTCTCCTCCCTTGTATCCAGCAGCTCCAATCCCCAGCCTCAGGAAGGTTCAAATGAAATGGAGTTAAAGGGCCCCTACATCACTCCTTTTTGTCTCTCTTACTCCCCCCTTTTATCCAGCAGCTCCAATCCCCAGCGTTAGGAAGGTTCAAATGAAATGGAGTTAAAGGGCCCCTACATCGCTCCTTTTTGTCCCTCTGTCTCCCCCCTTGTATCCAGCAGCTCCAACCACTGGCCTCAGGAAGGTTCAAATGAAATACAGTTAAAGGGCCCCTACATCAGTCCCTTTTGTCTCACTGACTCCCCCCTTGTATCCAGCAGCTCCAATCCCCAGCCTCAGGAAGGTTCAAATGAAATGGAGTTAAAGGGCCCCTACATCACTCCTTTTTGTCTCTCTGACTCCCCCCTTGTATCCAGCAGCTCCAATCCCCAGCCTCAGGAAGGTTCAAATGAAATGGAGTTAAAGGGCCCCTACATCACTCCTTTTTGTCTCTCTGTCTCCCCCCTTGTATCCAGCAGCTCCAACCACTGGCCACAGGAAGGTTCAAATGAAATGCAGTTAAAGGACCCCTACCTCAGTCCTTTTTGTCTCTCTTAGTCCCCCCTTGTATCCAGCAGCTCCAATCCCCAGCCTCAGGAAGGTTCAAATGAAATGGAGTTAAAGGGCCACTACATCACTCCTTTTTGTCTCTCTTTCTACCCCCTTGTATCCAGCAGCTCCAATCCCCAGCCTCAAGAAGGTTCAAATGAAATGGAGTTAAAGTGCCCCTACATCAGTCCTTTTTGTCTCTCTGACTCCCCCCTTGTATCCAGCAGCTCCAATCCCCAGCCTCAGGAAGGTTCAAATGAAATGGAGTTAAAGGGACCCTACATCACTCCTTTTTGTCTCTCTGTCTCCCCCCTTGTATTCAGCAGCTCCAATCCCCAGCCTCAGGAAGGTTCAAATGAAATGGAGTTAAAGGGCCCGTACCTCATTCATTTTTGTCTCTCTGACTTCCCCCTTGTATCCAGCAACTCCAACCACCGGCTTCAGGAAGGTTCAAATGAAATGGAGTTAAAGGGCCTCTACATCACTCCTTTTTGTCTCTCTTTCTCCCCCCTTGTATCCAGCAGCTCCAATCCCCAGCCTCAAGAAGGTTCAAATGAAATGGAGTTAAAGGGCCCCTACATCAGTCCTTTTGTCTCTCTGACTCCCCCCTTGTATCCAGCAGCTCCAATCCCCAGCCTTCGGAAGGTTAAAATGAAATGGAGTTAAAGGGCCCCTACATCAGTCCCTTTTGTCTCTCTGACTCCCCCCTTTTATCCAGCAGCTCCAACCACCGGCCTCAGGAAGGTTCAAATGAAATGGAGTTAAAGGGCCCCTACATCAGTCCCTTTTGTCTCTCTGACTCCCCCCTTGTATCCAGCAGCTCCAATCCCCAGCCTCAGGAAGGTTAAAATGAAATACAGTTAAAGGGCCCCTACATCAGTCCCTTTTGTCTCTCTGTCTCCTCCCTTGTATCCAGCAGCTCCAATCCCCAGCCTCAGGAAGGTTCAAATGAAATGGAGTTAAAGGGCCCCTACATCACTCCTTTTTGTCCCTCTGTCTCCCCCCTTGTATCCAGCAGCTCCAACCACTGGCCTCAGGAAGGTTCAAATGAAATGGAGTTAAAGGGCCCCTACATCACTCCTTTTTGTCTCTCTGACTCCCCCCTTGTATCCAGAAGCTCCAATCCCCAGCCTCAGGAAGGTTCAAATGACATGGAGTTAAAGGGCCCCTACATCACTCCTTTTTGTCTCTCTGTCTCCCCCCTTGTATCCAGCAGCTCCAACCACTGGCCACAGGAAGGTTCAAATGAAATGCACTTAAAGGACCCCTACCTCAGTCCTTTTTGTCTCTCTTAGTCCCCCCTTGTATCCAGCAGCTCCAATCCCGAGCCTCAGGAAGGTTCAAATGAAATGGAGTTAAAGGGCCACTACATCACTCCTTTTTGTCTCTCTTTCTACCCTCTTGTATCCAGCAGCTCCAATCCCCAACCTCAAGAAGGTTCAAATGAAATGGAGTTAAAGTGCCCCTACATCAGTCCTTTTTGTCTCTCTGAATCCCCCCTTGTATCCAGCAGCTCCAATGCCCAGCCTCAGGAAGGTTCAAATGAAATGGAGTTAAAGGGCCCGTACCTCATTCATTTTTGTCTCTCTGACTTCCCCCTTGTATCCAGCAACTCCAACCACCGGCTTCAGGAAGGTTCAAATGAAATGGAGTTAAAGGGCCTCTACATCACTCCTTTTTGTCTCTCTTTCTCCCCCCTTGTATCCAGCAGCTCCAATCCCCAGCCTCAAGAAGGTTCAAATGAAATGGAGTTAAAGTGCCCCTACATCAGTCCTTTCTGTCTCTCTGACTCCCCCCTTGTATCCAGCAGCTCCAATCCCCAGCCTTTCGAAGGTTAAAATGAAATGGAGTAAAAGGGCCCCTACATCAGTCCCTTTTGTCTCTGTGACTCCCCCTTTGTATCCAGCAGCTCCAATCCCCAGCCTCAGGAATGTTCAAATGAAATGGAGTTAAAGGGCCCCTACATCACTCCTTTTTGTCTCTCTGACTCCCCCCTTGTATCCAGCAGCTCCAATCCCCAGCCTCAGGAAGGTTCAAATGAAATGGAGTTAAAGGGACCCTACATCACTCCTTTTTGTCTCTCTGTCTCCCCCGTTGTATCCAGCAGCTCCAACCACTGGCCTCAGGAAGGTTCAAATGAAATGGAGTTAAAGGGCCCGTACCTCATTCATTTTTGTCTCTCTGACTTCCCCCTTGTATCCAGCAACTCCAACCACCGGCTTCAGGAAGGTTCAAATGAAATGGAGTTAAAGGGCCCCTACATCAGTCCCTTTTGTCTCACTGACTCTCCCCTTGTATCCAGCAGTTCAAACCACCAGCCTCAGGAAGGTTCAAATGAAATGGAGTTAAAGGGCCCCTACCTTAGTCCTTTTTTCCTATCTGACTTCCCCCTTGTATCCAGCAACTCCAACCACCGGCTTCAGGAAGGTTCAAATGAAATGGAGTTAAAGGGCCCCTACATCAGTCCCTTTTGTCTCACTGACTCCCCCCTTGTATCCAGCAGTTCAAACCACCAGCCTCAGGAAGGTTCAAATGAAATGGAGTTAAAGGGCCCCTACCTTAGTCCTTTTTTCCTATCTGACTCTCACCTTGTATCCAGCAGTTCAAACCACCAGCCTCAGGAAGGTTCAAATGAAATGGAGTTAAAGGGCCCCTACATCACTCCTTTTTGTCTCTTTTACTCCCCCCTTTTATCCAGCAGCTCCAATCCCCAGCGTTAGGAAGGTTCAAATGAAATGGAGTTAAAGGGCCCCTACATCGCTCCTTTTTGTCCCTCTGTCTCCCCCCTTGTATCCAGCAGCTCCAACCACTGGCCTCAGGAAGGTTCAAATGAAATACAGTTAAAGGGCCCCTACATCAGTCTGTTTTGTCTCTCTGACAACTCCCTTGTATCCAGCAGCTCCAATCCCCAGCCTCAGGAAGGTTCAAATGAAGTGGAGTTAAAGGGCCCCTACATCACTCCTTTTGGTCTCTCTGTCTCCCCCCTTGTATCCAGCAGCTCCAACCACTGGCCTCAGGAAGGTTCAAATGAAATGCAGTTAAAGGGCCCCTACCTCAGTCCTTTTTGTCTCTCTTACTCCCCCCCTGTATCCAGCAGCTCCAATCCCCAGCCTCAGGAAGGTTCAAATGAAATGGAGTTAAAGTGCCCCTACATCAATCCTTTTTGTCTCTCTGACTCCCCCCTTGTATCCAGCAGCTCCAACCACTGGCTTCAGGAAGGTTCAAATGAAATGGAGTTAAAGGGCCCCTACATCAGTCCTTTTTGTCTCTCTGACACCTCCCTTGTATCCAGCAGCTCCAATCCCCAGCCTCAGGAAGGTTCAAATGAAATGCAGTTAAAGGGCCCCTACCTCAGTCCTTTTTGTCTCTCTGACTCCCCCCTTTTATCCAGCAGCTCCAACCACCGGCCTCAGGAAGGTTAAAATGAAATGGAGTTAAAGGGCCCCTATATCAGTCCTTTTTGTCTCTCTGACTCCCCCCTTGTATCCAGCAGCTCCAATACCCAGGCTTTCGAAGTTTCAAATGAAATGGAGTTAAAGGGACCCTACCTCAGTCCTCTTTCTCTCTTAGTCCCCCTTTGTATCCAGCAGCTCCAATACCCAGCGTTTCGAAGGTTAAAATGAAATGGACTTGAAGGGCCCCTACCTCAGTCCTTTTTGCCTCTCTGACTCCCCCCTTGTATCCAGCAGCTTGAATCCCCAGCCTTAGGAAGGTTCAAATGAAATGGAGTTAAAGGGCCCCTACATCACTCCTTTTTGTCTCTCTGACTCCCTCCTTGTATCCAACAGCTCCAATTCCCAGCCTCAGGAAGGTTCAAATGAAACGGAGTTAAAGGGTCCAAACCTCAGTCCTTTTTGTCTCTCTGTCTCCCCCTTGTATCCAGCAGATCCAATCCCCAGCCTCAGGAAGGTTCAAATGAAATGGAGTTAAAGGGCCCCTACCTCAGTCATTTTGTCTATTTTACCCCCCCTCCTTGTATCCAGTAGGTCCAATCCCCAGCCTCAGGAAGGTGAAAAGGAAATTGAGTTAAAGGGCCCCTACCTCAGCCCTTTTTGCCTCTCTGTCTCCCTCCTTGTATCGAGCCGCTCCAATCCCCAGCCTCAGGGAGGTTCAAATGAAGTAGAGTTTATTTATTTATTTTATTTATTTATTATTCACACTTATAGACCGCCCCCTCTCCCGGAGAGGACTCGGGGCGGTGTACAGTCACTAAAATACGTTATAAAAATACATACATAAACAATTAAATTAAATACATAGATAAAGGAGGTTATGACTGTAATAGAATAATAAATATTATACGTTAAAAGCCTATAAAACCCCAAACCCAATTAAAATAAATACAATCCCGGGAGGTAAAACTAAGAAAGTGCCAGGCCAGCTGATTGAAATAGGTGGGTCTTTAACTTTTGCCGGAAGGAACGGAGGTCGGTGGTAGTTCGAATGTCTGGGGGGAGGTCATTCCAGAGGGTTGGGCCCATCACAGAGAAGGATCTACTCCTAGGTGTCGCCCGCTGGCATTGCCTAGCAGACGGCACCAGGAGGAGCCCCTCCCTGTGTGAGCGAATAGGTCGCAGGGACGTGTGTGGTAGGATGCGATCCTGCAGATAACTAGGTCCTCCGCCATGGAGCGCTTTAAAGATGGTGATCAATACCTTGAAACGCACCCGAAAGGCTACAGGTAGCCAGTGCAGCTCGCGCAGGAGAGGTGTTACGTGGGAGTAACGGGTACTTCCCATAATAACCCGCGCGGCTGCGTTCTGAACTAGCTGCAGTCTCCGGACGCGTCCCAAGGGAAGCCCCATGTAGAGAGCATTGCAGTAGTCCAGGCGAGACGTCACCAGCGCATGAGTGACCGTGCGCAAGGCACTCCGGTCCAGTAGGGGGCGCAATTGGCGCACCAGGCGAACCTGGTGGAATGCCCCCCTTGCCACGGCTGCCACATGGTCCTCCATTGACAGCCGGGCATCAAGGAGGACACCCAAATTGCGCGCCCGCTCCACAGGGGACAACTGTTCGCCCCCTATGGCCAGCGATGGAGTCAGCTGGCTGAACCGAGGTGCCGGCAACCATAGCCACTCAGTCTTGGAGGGGTTGAGTTTGAGTCTGTTGTCCCCCATCCAGACCCCGACGGCCTCCAAACACCGGGACATCACTTCGACAGCCTCGTTGGGGTGGTTTGGGGTTGAAATATACAGCTGAGTATCATCAGCGTAGAGATGGTACTCAACCCCAAAACCACGGATGATCTCACCCAGCGGCTTCACATATGCGTTGAACAGGAGAGGCGAGAGGACCGACCCCTGTGGCACCCCACAAGTGAGTGGCCTCAGGGACGACCTCTGTCCCCCTGTCAACACACATTGCTTCCGGTCGGAGAGGTAGGAGCCGAACCACCGCAAAACGGTGCCTCCGACTCCCATCCCCTCCAACCGGCGCAATAGGATACCATGGTCGATGGTATCAAAAGCCGCCGAGAGGTCTAATAGGACCAGGATAGAGGAGCAACCCCTATCTCTGGCCCTCCAGAGATCATCGACCAACGCGACCAAGGCTGTCTCGGTGCTGTGCCCGGGTCGGAAGCCGGACTGGCGTGGGTCTAGATAATCGGATTCGTCTAGGTGTCGCGGGAGCTGCTGCGCCACCACATTCTCAACAACCTTCGCCACGAAGGGGAGGTTGGAGACTGGACGATAGTTAGCTAGCTCCATTGGGTCGAGCGAAGGCCTCTTGAGCAAGGGTCTCACCACCGCCTCTTTCAAGGCGGTTGGTAAGTATCCCTCACCCAGTGATGCGCTCACCAGGCCCAGGAGCCAGCCTCGTGTCACCTCCCAGGCTGCCAGTACCAGCCAGGAGGGGCACGGGTCCGTTAAACAAGTGGTGGGTCGCAGCCGTCCACGTAACCTGTCCAAATCCTCGGGGGCAACAGAGTCAAACTCCTCCCAGAGTGGTCTCTCAAGACTCGCTGTTGGCGGCTCGTCTGGTCCACTGACGGAGGTCCACCCGCTTCGGATCTGATCGATTTTGTCCTGAAGATATTCCCCAAACTCCTCTGCTCTACCCTGTAAGGGTGTCCCACGCACCCTCTGCGATAGAAGGGAGCGAGTCACCCTAAACAGGGCGGCAGGGCGGTTATCCGCGGACGCAATAAGAGCAGCACAATGTCTCCGTTTGGCCGCTCTTATTGCCACAAGGTAAGTCCGCAAATAGGCTCTTACCTGTGTTCGGTCAGATTCGGAGCGTGAGGACCTCCACCTGCTCTCTAGACGTCTCCTGTGGCGCTTCATCACCCTAAGCTCCTCAGTGAACCAAGGAGCCCGGGTGGGTCGATGCCGCAGGAGAGGTCGCAAAGGCGCAACCCGGTCCAAGGCCCCAGTCGTCGCCCTATTCCAGGCAGTCACTAGGTCCTCGGAGCGGGAGCGGGACAAGGCTACAGGAATTGGCCCAAGCTCCGTCTGGAATCTATCAGATTCCATCAGGTGCCTGGGGCGGTACCAGTTTATAGAGTCTGGTTCCGCCTCCTCGCGGTGGGGGATAGCGCCAGGGAAGTCCAGCCGGAGGGATGAGTGGTCTGACCATGACAGGGGCGTGATGACTAAATCCCCTATTCCCAGATCACTCGTCCACTGTTCAGATACAAAAATGAGGTCCAGTGTGTGGCCCCCTTCGTGAGTGGGGCCCTGCACTAATTGGGTCAGGTCCATGGCCGTCATGGAAGCCATGAACTCCCGGGCCACCTCGGAAGCCGCTCCCGTTGACGGCAAGTTGAAGTCCCCCATGACCAAGAGTCTGGGAGTCTCAACTGCCGTCGCAGAGATTAGCTCGAGGAGCTCGGGCAGGGCTGCTGATGCATAGCGAGGAGCCAAGTATACAATCAGCAAGCCCCACTGCCTCCCTGGGCCCCAGTTCACACCAAGGGACTCACACCCGGGTATCTGAGGGACAGTGAACTCCCTCGGCTCTAAACATTCCCGCATAACCACCGCCACCCCTCCACCCTTACCCAGGGCCCGAGGCTGATGGAATGCACGGAAACCCGGTGGGCACATTTCCACGAGGGGTAAACCACCCTCGTGGCCCAGCCAGGTCTCCGTTATCCCTGCAAGGTCTAGCTCCCCCTCTGAGATCAACTCATTAATGAGGGGGGCCTTGTTGGTGACAGACCTTGCGTTACAAAGCATCAACCGCAGGCCCTGGCTCTGTATGACCTGTCCACCTAGACTGCAGGGGTTGGTGCAAGCGACCGGGCGTAACCAGCAGCCACGGTCTCCCAACCGACCTTGAGATCTTATCCTGTCCTCGCATCCCCTCCTCCCCGCGACCGTTGTAATATGGCAACCCTCTGCATTAGTGACCTTTATATTCCCCCCCTCCACCGCATCCCCGTCCTTCCTAGACTCACCTGTCTGCCCGGCTCTGGCCCTCCTCCCGGTCTGATTAGCCCTCCCCCCCACCCTGGGACCCCCTAAAAAAGATAAAAAACATTTAATTAAAAATCCCCTTAGCTTCCGGTTCCTGCACCTCTCGGGGTCCACGAACCCGTCATCAAGGCGGGCCCTTGAAAGAGCCAAGGGCCATGCCTGCGAGAGAGGGGCCTCCCGCAGGCGGAGCAGGTCTGACCTCGAATAAATTGTTAAAAACCCAGTGGGGTAAGGGTGCTGATGATAAAAAGTTGGTGAACGGGATAGAGTCTCAATAGGAAGTAGGAGGCTTCAATGTCCAATGTCCAGATTAGTACTTGCATGAGGGGGGAGGGGCGGGAAGTGATCGAATATCCTCAAGTGGTGAGAGATGGCAGAGATGACAGAAAGGTGGGGGACAGTCCAAGGTGGTTCCAGATGGGGGGGCATTCTTGGCCCGGTTGTTCTTGGCCTAGGTAACTGTTCAGGCCTATCCATGGCCTTGAAACAGGGCCTCCAATGGCCTCCGGTGTTCCAGGCCACCCCCAACCGTTGTTTATACCTTCGCCCTCACTCCTGGTTTCCATCCAAACGCCCAGGTGGGCACACTCCACCTTGGCCCCCCACACGGCGCTCCAAAGTTCTCCACGGATCATGAGATGCTGCATTAGGATTAGGATAAAATTCTCCACAATCCTCCAAGATTGTAAACTCAACGTCCTCTGCTGGCGCCGGCAAGGCCCGGGGGGGGGGGGGCATGGGAGCAGCCAGGATACAGCAGGATACCAGAAAGGAGTCCCTGGCCGCGGCGCCACTCTTTCCAATCGTCCTGTTGCCGCAGCCGTCTCCAACTGCCTCTCCCAATTGCCTCCCAATTGCCTCCCAGCCTTATTCTCCTCCCCGGCGCCTCGTTCTTCTCCCCGGTGCCATTTCTCACCGCCAGCAATCCTCACGCCGCGTTGCGCCGCCGCCATAGCTTCCCAGCTGTTTCCCGGCCGTTTACAGCCTACCGCTCCTCCTCTTCCTCCAATCTCCCCCGACCACCCTGGCGGGCCAAAACGAGCCCAAAACAAGCCAGCAATCCTCACGCCGCGTTGCGCCGCCGCCATAGCTTCCCAGCTGTTTCCCGGCCGTTTACAGCCTACCGCTCCTCCTCTTCCTCCAATCTCCCCCGACCACCCTGGCGGGCCAAAACGAGCCCAAAACAAAACGAGCCCAAAACAAGCCAGGGTGGTCGAGCTGTCCAACTCTCGGCCCTCTGATGACATGAGGGCCGGCTGCAGTCCCTTACCCAGTCGGGAGCTCCATGGCGTTCTTAGGAGCTCAGGAGGCGACCGCCATCGCCGGAAGCTCCTCCTCCTCCTCTTAGGAGCTCAGGAGGCGACCGCCATCGCCGGAAGCTCCTCCTCCTCCTCCTCCACCCAAGTCTCGGTGTTAAAAATCATCGAAGCTATTCAACAGGGTTACCAAGTGAGGCTCCCAGGCCAGAAGAAGATCCATTGGAGAACATTTTGGCAAGATTTCCCTGAAATCTGGAAGCAAATATTTCTAACTTTCAACACCTTCCAGATTGCCATCAGGGTGGGAGTCACATGGACCCTGGGGGGGTGGGGGGGTGAGGATTTTATTCCAAAGCACAGGCACTCGGAAGGATAGAAGGCCGAGTTAACCTTGATCCTGGTGAGATTCGATCTGCCCCTACATCAGTCCTTTTTCTCTCTCTGACTCCTCCCTTGTATCCAACAGCTCCAATCCCCAGCCTCAGGAAGGTTCAAATGAAATGGAGTTAAAGGGCCCCTACCTCAGTCATTTTTGTCTATCTTACCCCACCCCACCCTTGTATCCAGCAGCTCCAATCCCCAGCCTCAGGAAGGTTAAAATTCTGGTGAGTGGTCGCTGTGGCCACTTGGGTATCCTTGAATTCTGAGCTCTTAGGAATTGTATCCCTTCCTGGGTGGGTTGCATAATCAGTGCGGGGTACTTAGGGGCAATGGACAAGTCTTATTTTGGGTATGAGTTTCCTTTGCATAGGGAGGGTTTTTGGGGAAGGGGCGTGTGGGATCCTGGCGGTTAGTAGTCCATGGGCTCAGGGTCCGACGACTTCGGGATTTGTGCGCGCACGGGCAAGTAGGTGCATGTGGGGAGTCATTGATTGCAACGCTCTAAATTAGATCGTTGTCTCTTAATATTGCCTAAAGCTGCTTGGGCACTATAAAAAGTCAGTGGAGCTCTATGATCAACTTACCCAGCGACCATCATTTTTGACTAGTTTTGCTGTCCTGTAGTCTGTCCCCATGATATATGCATGCATGGTAGGGAAACCTGAGCCCCTGGTTTAGTTCCTCAGGCCTTTTCAGTGGCCTACTAAACTACTTGCCAAAAGGTGGCATTTTGTGTCACACTAAGTGCTACGGATTAATGTTGCCCCTTTGGCAATATGGTAGCATCGCAAGATGGGACAGGATAGACAAAGGTAAAAAGACGGAAAGGGGAGAAGAGAGCAAGGAGCAAAAACAAGAAAAGAGGGGAAGATGGAAGCAATGAAGAGGCTGAAGGTAAAATGTCGATAGGGGAAAGAGGCTGGAATATAATGAGAGAGGGTGAGGGTGTGAGGTAAATCCATGGCCTTAGCAACTGTTGATCACTCAACAGCCCATGTTGCTGTGTTACACACATCTCTTGTCCCATCATCTCCTGACCTCTCCTGGTGGTCTCCCATCCTTTTCATTGCTGGATGCTTTGGTTCACAAGGCTAGTTATCGTAAGGTAGAGGGAGTGGGCCTCCTCTGACACAAATACTTTGACATCTGCACACACCATGGGGCTATCCAGAGGACGATTGCGGAGCAATTTGCAGCAGGGCGAGCTGGCCTGTGCCTCTCAGGGCCTCGATGTTCACTCACATATGGCGACTCTATTGAAATTTTGAATCACCCCCCCCCCCCCCCCCCCCCCGCCCCCCCCCCCCCCCACCCCCCCCCCCCCCCCCCCCCCCCCCCCCCCCCCTCCTGTCCCCACCCCCCCCCCCCCCCCCCCCCTCCCCCCCCCCCCCCCCCGCCCCCCCCCCGCCCCCCCCCCCCCCCCCCCCCCCCCCCCCCCCCCCCCCCCCCCCACACTAACATAATTACCTGAGTGTCTGCATGTTTTGCTCTCAAAATTACATAAGATATGAACGAATCATGAGTGTAGAAAAATTTTCAGTGTGATTCAACAGCAATGGTAAATAAATCACAAAAGCATGCCATAATGCAAATGTTTACCTTTCATGTTAAATAGATGTTTGTATCATTGAAAGGCTGTTATTGTGTGGGGCGTTGTTCAGAGTAAAGACGTTAATCATGTATGAGTTGGTTTTTCTAAACTAAATTCCTCATTATTCAGGTAAATTGGCCTCTGTATTGGACTCCGAGATAAATAAAGTGTGGTTTTAGGGTTGCAAGTGTTGGTCATTCGGTACTCTAAAAATGGTTTGCCATCACTGCTTTATGATGTCATAACAGAGTGGCTCAATTCATGCTTTGTCTAAAGTTGCTGTTGAGAAGATGCTCCATTGTAACACTAATCATGCCAAACTACTTAGATTAAATACTTCTAGGCGTATGCCAGCTTAGCCTAGCAAAGTAACGTCTTGTGATAAAAAGTAATATATGTGGAACATCTATCCAAGTAGCCTTGCTTGTACCTTAAA
>JAKRSK010010928.1:0-10613 GCA_029891615.1 Natrix natrix natrix
AAAGGGCCGCTACATCAGTCCTTTTTGTCTCTCTGTCTCCCCCCTTGTATCCAGGAGCTCCAATCCCCAGCCTCAGGAAGGTTCAAATGAAATGGAGTTAAAGGGCCCGTACATAAGTCCTTTACTGTCTCTCTGACTCCCCACTTGTATCCAGAAGCTCAAATCACCAGCCTTTCGAAGGTTAAAATGAAATTTATTTATTTATTTATTTATTTATTTTATTGAACTTATTAGTCGCCCCCTCTCCCCACAGGGACTCGGGGCGACGTACAGAGCAATAATCAAGATAGTACCATATATCGTGCAGAGTAGGTAAAAATAAGTCCATAAATAAGCATACTTACAAAATTTAAAACCCCAAAAATATTAAACTCTAAAAACTTTAAAAAACAAAATTTCCCATTATAAAATGACCTGGGGTGGCAAGATTGTAACGTTATGCCAGGCCGGCTTGACAAAACAGGTAGGTCTTCAGCTTCATACGGAAGGAGCGAAGGTCGGTTGTTGTCCGGATGTCTGGGGGGAGGTCATTCCAAAGGGTAGGGCCCACCACAGAGAAGGCCCTACTCCTGGGCACCGCCCTCTGGCACTCTCTAGAGGACGGCACCCGGAGTAGCCCCTCTCTGTGTGAGCGAATGGGTCGCAGGGATGTATGGGGCAGGACGCGATCCCGCAGGTAACTGGGCCCTGTGCCATGGAGCGCTTTGAAGATGGTAACCAGTACCTTGAAGCGCACCCGGTAGGCCACAGGAAGCCAGTGCAGCTCGCGCAGGATAGGTGTTATATGGGAGAATCTCGATCTCCCCATAATAACCCGCGCGGCTGCATTCTGGACCAACTGCAGTCTCCGGGCGCACCTCAAGGGGAGCCCCATGTAGAGAGCGTTACAGTAGTCCAGGCGGGACGTCACCAGCGCGTGAGTGACTGTGCGCAAGGCCTCCCGGTCCAAAAGGGGCCGCAACTGGCGCACCAGGCGAACCTGGTGGAACGCCCCCCTTGCCACGGCCGCCACGTGATCTTCTAAGGTCAGCCGATCGTCAAGGAGGACGCCCAAGTTGCGCGCTCCTTCCACCGGGGCTAATTGCTCATCCCCGATGGTCAGCGATGGAGTATGCTGATTGAATCGGGAAGCCGGGAACCACAGCCACTCTGTCTTGGAGGGGTTGAGCCTGAGCCTGTTGTCATCCATCCAGACCCGTACGGCTTCCAGACACCGGGCCATCACTTCGACAGCCTCGTTGGGGTGGTTTGGGGTGGAAATGTACAACTGAGTATCATCAGCGTACAGATGGTAACTCACCCCAAAACCACGGATGATCTCGCCCAGCGGCTTCATATATATGTTGAACAGGAGAGGCGAGAGGATCGACCCCTGAGGGACCCCACAAATGAGGGGCCTTGCGGTCGACCTCTGCTCCCCCGTCAACACACATTGCGTCCGGCCAGAGAGGTAGGAGCGGAACCACCGTAGCACGGTGCCTCCAACCCCCAACCCCTCCAGCCGGCGCAATAGGATACCATGGTCGATGGTATCGAAGGCCGCCGAGAGATCTAATAGGACAAGGATGGAGGAACAACCCCCATCCTTTGCCCTCCAGAGATCATCCACCAACGCGACCAAGGCCGTCTCCGTGCTGTGACCGGGTCGGAAGCCGGACTGGCGCGGGTCTAGATAATCAGCTTCCTCCAGGTGGCGCGGAAACTGCTGAGCCACCACACTCTCAACAACCTTCGCTAAAAAAGGAAGGTTGGAGACAGGACGATAATTTGCTAGCTCCTTTGGGTCCAGAGAAGGCTTCTTGAGCAGGGGCCTGACCACCGCCTCTTTCAAGGCGGCCGGCATCAGGCCCTCCCCCAACGAAGCGTTCACCAGTCCCAGTAGCCAGCCTCGTGAGCCCTCCCAGGAGGCCAGCACCAACCAGGAGGGACACGGGTCCAGTAAACATGTGGTGGCCCGCAGTCGCCCGCGCAACCTGTCCAAATCTTCGATGACAACAGGGTCAAACTCCTCCCAGCATGGTCTCTCAAGACTAGTCTCGGACGTCCCCACTGGAGCACTGGAGTGGGTCCAACCTCTCCGGATATGATCGATTTTATCCTGCAGGAACTCTCCAAATTCCTCTGCCCTGCCCTGCAATGGGGGGTCCCGCTGCTCCTGTGACAGAAGGGAGCGGGTCACCCGAAACAGGGCGGCAGGGCGGTTCTCTGCGGACGCTATAAGAGTGGCACAATACTGACGTTTGGCCACTCTTATTGCCACAAGGTAGGTCCTTATGTAGGCTCTTACCTGTGTTCGGTCAGCTTCGGAGCGGGAGGATCTCCACTTACTCTCCAGGCGTCTCCTAAGGCGTTTCATCGCCCTTAGCTCCCCGTTAAACCAGGGGGCCCGGGTCGATCGTGGCCGTCGGAGAGGCCGCAAAGGCGCCACCCGGTCCAAGGCACCGGCAGCCGCACTATTCCATGCGGCTACCAGGTCCTCAGCCCGGGGGCGGGACAGGTCAGCAGGAAGTGGCCCAAGCTCCGCCTGGAACCTATCCGGTTCCATCAGGCGCCTGGGGCGGAACCATCTGGGATAATCTGGTTCCGCCTCCCCGCGGTGGGGAGTAGCGCCAGGGAAGTCCAGCTGGAGAAGTGAGTGATCTGACCATGACAGGGGCGTGATGACTAAATGCCCTCTTCCCAGATCACTCGTCCACTGGTCGGAGACAAACACAAGATCCAGAATGTGGCCTCGCTCGTGAGTGGGGTCCTGAATTACTTGAGTCAGACCCATGGCTGTCATGGAAGCCATGAATTCCCGGGCTACCTCGGATGCCTTTCCCGTCGACGGCAGGTTGAAATCCCCCATCACTAGTAGTTTGGGGGTCTCAACCGCCATCTCTGCGATCCGCTCGAGGAGCTCGGGCAGGGCCGTTGATGTATGGCGGGGAGCCAGGTATACTATCAACAGGCCCAACTGACTCCCTGGGCCCCACTTTACACCCAGAGACTCACAACCAGATGTCTGCGACACAGTGAATTCTCTCGGTGCCAGATCGTCCCGGATGATAATTGCTACCCCCCCACCCCTACCTTGGGCCCGTGGCTGGTGGAATACACGGTAACCTGGAGGGCACATTTCCCTGAGGGGCAACCCCCCCTCCGGGCCCAACCAGGTTTCCGCTATTCCTGCGAGGTCCGGCTCCCCCTCTGTGATCAAGTCACTGATGAGGGGGGCCTTGTTAACCACGGACCTCGCGTTACATAACATCAGCCTAAGGCCCAGGCTCTGCTGATCCTGTCCACCTAGTCTGCGGGGGTTGGTACAAGCGACCGGGCGTATCCAGTGGCCCCGGTCTCCCAACCGACTATACGTTCTTCTAGTGTCCTCGCGCCTGCCCCTCCCTACGACCGTCGTGATTGGAATTCCCCTTATAGGAATGTTATTTCCTCCCACCCGCTCCGCTTCGGAAATGGAGTTAAAGGGCCCCTACCGCAGTCCTTTTTGCCTCTCTGACTCCCCCCTTGTATCCAGCAGCTCCAATCCCCAGCCTTACGAAGGTTCAAATGAAATGGAGGTAAAGGGCCGCTACCTCAGTCCTTTTGTCTCTCTTACTCCCCCACTTGTATCCAGCAGCTCCAATCCCCAGCCTCAGGAAGATTAAAATGAAATGGAGTTAAAGGGCCGCTACCTCAGTCCTTTTTGTCTCTCTTACTCCCCCACTTGTATCCAGCAGCTCCAATCCCCAGCCTTCAGAAGGTTAAAATGAAATGGAGTTAAAGGGCCCCTACCTCAGTCCTTTTTGCCTCTCTGACTCCCCCCTTGTATCCAGCAGCTCCAAGCACCAGCCTCAGGAAGGTTCAAATGAAATGGAGTTAAAGGGCCGCTACCTCAGTCCTTTTGTCTCTCTTACTCCCCCACTTGTATCCAGCAGCTCCAATCCCCAGCCTTTCAAAGGTTAAAATGAAATGGAGTTAAAGGGCCCCTACCTTAGTCCTTTTTGCCTCTCTGAATCTCACCTTGTATCCAGCAGTTCAAAGCACCAGGCTCAGGAAGGTTTAAATGAAATGGAGTTAAAGGGCCCGTACATAAGTCCTTTACTGTCTCTCTGACTCCCCACTTGTATCCAGAAGCTCCAATCCCCAGCCTCAGGAAGGTTCAAATGAAATGGAGTTAAAGGGCCCCTACCTCAGTCCTTTTTGTCTCTCTTACACACCCCTTGTATCCAGCAGCTCCAATCCCCAGCCTCAGGAAGGTTAAAATGAAATGGAGTTAAAGGGCCACTTCATCAGTCCTTTTTGTCTCTCTAACTCCCCCACTTGTATCCAGCAGCTCCAATCCCGAGCCTTTCGAAGGTTCAAATGAAATGGAGTAAAAGGGCCCCTACATCAGTCCTTTTTGTCTCTCTTACTCCCTCCTTGTATCCAGCAGCTCCAATCCCCAGCCTCAGGAAGGTTCAAATGAAATGCAGTTAAAGGGCCCCTACCTCAGTCCTTTTTGTCTCACTGACTTCCCCCCTGTATCCAGCAGCTCCAGTCCCCAGCCTTACGAAGGTTAAAATAAAATGGAGGTAAAGGGCCGCTACCTCAGTCCTTTTGTCTCTCTAACTCCCCCACTTGTATCCAGCAGCTCCAATCCCGAGCCTTTCGAAGGTTCAAATGAAATGGAGTAAAAGGGCCCCTACATCAGTCCTTTTTGTCTCTCTTACTCTCCCCTTGTATCCAGCAGCTCCAATCCCCAGCCTCAGGAAGGTTCAAATGAAATGCAGTTAAAGGGCCGCTACCTTAGTCCTTTTTGCCTCTCTGACTCTCACCTTGTATCCAGCAGTTCAAAGCACCGGCCTCAGGAAGGTTCAAATGAAATGGAGGTAAAGGGCCGCTACCTCAGTCCTTTTGTCTCTCTTACTCCCCCACTTGTATCCAGCAGCTCCAATCCCCAGCCTCAGGAAGATTAAAATGAAATGGAGTTAAAGGGCCGCTACCTCAGTCCTTTTTGTCTCTCTTACTCCCCCACTTGTATCCAGCAGCTCCAATCCCCAGCCTTTCAAAGGTTAAAATGAAATGGAGTTAAAGGGCCCCTACCTTAGTCCTTTTTGCCTCTCTGAATCTCACCTTGTATCCAGCAGTTCAAAGCACCAGGCTCAGGAAGGTTCAAATGAAATGGAGGTAAAGGGCCGCTACCTCAGTCCTTTTGTCTCTCTTACTCCCCCACTTGTATCCAGCAGCTCCAATCCCCAGCCTTTCAAAGGTTAAAATGAAATGGAGTTAAAGGGCCCCTACCTTAGTCCTTTTTGCCTCTCTGAATCTCACCTTGTATCCAGCAGTTCAAAGCACCAGGCTCAGGAAGGTTTAAATGAAATGGAGTTAAAGGGCCCCTACCTTAGTCATTTTTGCCTCTACTGACTCTCACCTTGTATCCAGCAGCTCCAATCCCTAGCCGCAGGAAGGTTAAAATGAGATGGAGTTAAAGGGCACCTACCTCAGTCTTTTTTGTCTCTCTTACTCTCCCCTTGTATCCAGCAGCACCAATCCCGAGCCTCAGGAAGGTTCAAATGAAATGGAGTTAAAGGGCCCCTACATCAGTCCTTTTTGTCTCTCTGACTCCCCCCTTGTATCCAGCAGCTCCAATCCCCAGCCTCAGGAAGGTTCAAATGAAATGGAGTTAAAGGGCCCCTACCTCAGTCCTTTTTGCCTCTCTGACTCTCCCCTTGTATCCAGCAGCTCCAATCCCCAGCCTTTCAGAAGGTTAAAATGAAATGGAGTTAAAGGGCCCCTACCTCAGTCCTTTTTGTCTCTCTGAATCTCCCCCTTGTATCCAGCAGCTCAATCCCCAGCCTCAGGAAGGTTCAAATGAAATGGAGTTAAAGGGCCCCTACCTCAGTCCTTTTTTGGCTCTCTGTCTCCCCACTTGTATCCAGCAGCTCCAATCCCCAGCCTCAGGAAGGTTCAAATGAAATGGAGTTAAAGGGCCCCTACCTCAGTCCTTTTTGTCTCTCTGACTCCCCCCTTGTATCCAGCAGCTCCAATCCCCAGCCTCAGGAAGGTTAAAATGAAATGGAGTTAAAGGGCCCCTACCTCAGTCCTTTTTGTCTCTCTGACTCCCCCCTTGTATCCAGCAGCTCCAATCCCCAGCCTCAGGAAGGTTCAAATGAAATGGAGTTAAAGGGCCCCTACATCAGTCCTTTTTGTCTCTCTGTACTCCCCCCTTGTATCCAGCAGCTCCAATCCCCAGCCTCAGGAAGGTTCAAATGAAATGCAGTTAAAGGGCCCCTACCTCAGTCCTTTTTGTCTCTCTGACTCCCCCCTTGTATCCAGCAGCTCCAATCCCCAGCCTCAGGAAGGTTCAAATGAAATGGAGTTAAAGGGCCCCTACATCAGTCCTTTTTGTCTCTCTGACTCCCCCCTTGTATCCAGCAGCTCCAATCCCCAGCCTCAGGAAGGTTCAAATGAAATGGAGTTAAAGGGCCCCTACATCAGTCCTTTTTGTCTCTCTGACTCCCCCCTTGTATCCAGCAGCTCCAATCCCCAGCCTCAGGAAGGTTCAAATGAAATGGAGTTAAAGGGCCCCTACATCAGTCCTTTTTGTCTCTCTGACTCCCCCCTTGTATCCAGCAGCTCCAATCCCCAGCCTCAGAAGGTTAAAATGAAATGGAGTTAAAGGGCCCCTACATCAGTCCTTTTTGTCTCTCTGACTCCCCCCTTGTATCCAGCAGCTCCAATCCCCAGCCTCAGGAAGGTTCAAATGAAATGGAGTTAAAGGGCCCCTACCTCAGTCCTTTTTGTCTCTCTTACTCCCCCCTTGTATCCAGCAGCTCCAATCCCGAGCCTTTCGAAGGTTCAAATGAAATGGAGTTAAAGGGCCCCTACCTCAGTCCTTTTTGTCTCTCTTACTCCCCCCTTGTATCCAGCAGCTCCAATCCCCAGCCTCAGGAAGGTTAAAATGAAATGGAGTTAAAGGGCCCCTACATCAGTCCTTTTTGTCTCTCTTACTCCCCCCTTGTATCCAGCAGCTCCAATCCCCAGCCTTTCGAAGGTTAAAATGAAATGGAGTTAAAGGGCCCCTACATCAGTCCTTTTCGTCTCTCTGACTCCCCCCTTGTATCCAGCAGCTCCAATCCCCAGCCTCAGGAAGGTTCAAATGAAATGCAGTTAAAGGGCCCCTACCTTAGTCCTTTTTGCCTCTCTGACTCTCACCTTGTATCCAGCAGTTCAAAGCACCAGGCTCAGGAAGGTTTAAATGAAATGGAGTTAAAGGGCCGCTACCTCAGTCCTTTTTGTCTCTCTTACTCCCCCCTTGTATCCAGCAGCTCCAATCCCCAGCCTCAGGAAGGTTAAAATGAAATGGAGTTAAAGGGCCCCTACCTCAGTCCTTTTTGTCTCTCTTACTCCCCCCTTGTATCCAGCAGCTCCAATCCCTAGCCTCAGAAGGTTCAAATGAAATGGAGTTAAAGGGCCCCTACATCAGTCCTTTTTGTCTCTCTGACTCCCCCCTTGTATCCAGCAGCTCCAACCACCAGCCTCAGGAAGGTTCAAATGAAATGGAGTTAAAGGGCCCCTACATCAGTCCTTTTTGTCTCTCTTACTCCCCCCTTGTATCCAGCAGCTCCAATCCCCAGCCTCAGGAAGGTTAAAATGAAATGGAGTTAAAGGGCCCCTACCTCAGTCCTTTTTGTCTCTCTTGCACCCCCCTTGTATCCAGCAGCTCCAATCCCTAGCCTCATCCGTGGTTTTGGGGTTGAGTACCACCTCTACGCTGATGATACTCAGCTGTACGTTTCAACCCCAAACCACCCCAGTGAGGCTGTCGAAGTGATGTCCCGGTGTTTGGAAGCCGTCGGGGTCTGGATGGGGGACAACAGACTCAAACTCAACCCCTCCAAGACTGAGTGGCTGTGGCTACCGGCACCTCGGTTCAGTCAGCTAATTCCAACGCTGACCATAGGGGGCGAGCAGTTGCCCCCTGTGGAACGGGCGCGCAATTTGGGCGTCCTCCTAGATGCCCGGCTGTCAATGGACAATCATGTGGCAGCCGTGGCAAGGGGGGCGTTCCACCAGGTTCGCCTGGAGCGCCAATTGCGCCCCCTCCTGGACCGGGATGCCCTACGCACGGTCACTCATGCACTGGTGACGTCTCGCCTGGACTACTGTAACGCTCTCTACATGGGGCTTCCCTTGGGACGTGCCCGAAGACTGCAGCTAGTCTAGAACGCAGCCGCGCGGGCGGTCATGGGGAGTACCAGGTACTCCCATATGACACCGCTCCTGCGTGAACTGCACTGGCTGCCTGTGGTCTTTCGGGTGCGTTTCAAGGTTTTGACCACCATCTTTAAAGCGCTCCATGGCATAGGGCCCAGTTATCTGCGGGATCGCATCCTCCCACATACATCCCAGCGGCCAATTCGCTCTCACAGAGAGGGGCTTCTCCTGGTGCCGTCCGCTAGGCAATGCCAGCGGGCGACGCCAAGGAGTAGGGCCTTCTCTGTGATGGGCCCAACCCTCTGGAATGACCTCCCCCCCGACATCAGAACCACCACCGACTTCCGCTCCTTCCGGCAGAAACTAAAGACTCACCTGTTTCGACTGGCTGGCCTGGCATAATTTCAACGCCTATCTCCTGGCATTTATATTTTACTGGTTTTTAAGGGTAGTATTCTATAGTCTTAAATTTATTGGGTATTGGGATCTTAATGTCTGTTTATTTTAATTATTTATTAGCAATACAGTCCTGCAATTCTTTTATCCTCCTCTTATGCATCTATCCATTTTATATTTGTATATATATATTTTCCATGTAGTAATTTTAATTATTTTAATTTTGTTCTTTGACATGGACTGTACACCGCCCCGAGTCCCTTTCGGGAGAGGGGGCGGTCTATAAGCGCTAATAAATTGAGAATAATTGAGGAAGGTTCAAATGAAATGGAGTTAAACGGCCCCTACATCTGTCCTTTTTGCCTCTCTGACTCCCCCCTTGTATCCAGCAGCTCCAATCCCCAGCCTTTCGAAGGTTCAAATGAGATGGAGTTAAAGGGCCCCTACCATCAGTCCTTTTTGTCTCTCTTACTCCCCCCTTGTATCCAGCAGCTCCAATCCCCAGCCTCAGGAAGGTTCAAATGAAATGGAGTTAAAGGGCCCCTACATCAGTCCTTTTTGCCTCTCTGACTCCCCCCTTGTATCCAGCAGCTCCAATCCCCAGCCTCAGGAAGGTTCAAATGAAATGGAGTTAAAGGGCCCCTACATCAGTCCTTTTTGTCTCTCTGACTCCCCCCTTGTATCCAGCAGCTCCTATCCCCAGCCTCAGGAAGATTCAAATGAAATGGAGTTAACGGGCCCCTACATCAGTCCTTTTTGTCTCTGTGTCTCCCCCCTTGTATCCAGCAGCTCCAACCACCAGCCTCAGGACAGTTCAAATGAAATGGAGGTAAAGGGCCACTTCATCAGTCCTTTTTGTCTCTCTTACTCCCCCCTTGTATCCAGCAGCTCCAATCCCGAGCCTTTCGAAGGTTCAAATGAAATGGAGTTAAAGGGCCCCTACATCAGTCCTTTTTGCCTCTCTGACTCCCCCCTTGTATCCAGCAGCTCCAACCACCAGCCTCAGGAAGGTTCAAATGAAATGGAGTTAAAGGGCCCCTACCTTAGTCCTTTTTGCCTCTCTGACTCTCACCTTGTATCCAGCAGTTCAAACCACCAGCCTCAGGAAGGTTCAAATGAAATGGAGTTAAAGGGCCCCTACCTCAGTCCTTTTTGTCTCTCTGACTCCCCCCTTGTATCCAGCAGCTCCAATCCCCAGCCTCAGGAAGGTTCAAATGAAATGGAGTTAAAGGGCCCCTACCTCAGTCCTTTTTGCCTCTCTGACTCTCACCTTGTATCCAGCAGTTCAAAGCACCAGCCTCAGGAAGGTTAAAATGAAATGGAGTTAAAGGGCCCCTACCTCAGTCCTTTTTGTCTCTCTGACTCCCCCCTTGTATCCAGCAGCTCCAATCCCCAGCCTCAGGAAGGTTCAAATGAAATGCAGTTAAAGGGCCCCTACCTTAGTCCTTTTTGCCTCTCTGACTCTCACCTTGTATCCAGCAGCTCCAATCCCCAGCCTCAGGAAGGTTCAAATGAAATGCAGTTAAAGGGCCCCTACATCAGTCCTTTTTGTCTCTCTTACTCCCCCCTTGTATCCAGCAGCTCCAATCCCGAGCCTCAGGAAGGTTCAAATGAAATGGAGTTAAAGGGCCCCTACATCAGTCCTTTTTGCCTCTCTGACTCCCCCCTTGTATCCAGCAGCTCCAATCCCCAGCCTCAGGAAGGTTCAAATGAAATGGAGTTAAAGGGCCCCTACATCAGTCCTTTTTGTCTCTCTTACTCCCCCCTTGTATCCAGCAGCTCCAATCCCCAGCCTCAGGAAGGTTCAAATGAAATGCAGTTAAAGGGCCCCGACCTCAGTCCTTTTTGTCTCACTGACTCCCCCCCTGTATCCAGCAGCTCCAGTCCCCAGCCTTTCGAAGGTTAAAATAAAATGGAGGTAAAGGGCCCCTACCTCAGTCCTTTTTGCCTCTCTGACTCCCACCTTGTATCCAGCAGCTCCAATCCCCAGCCTCAGGAAGGTTCAAATGAAATGCAGTTAAAGGGCCCTACCTATCCTTTTG
>JAKRSK010010930.1:0-13115 GCA_029891615.1 Natrix natrix natrix
TCACTGGATGCAGCTCAGAACTGACATCCTGGAAACTGTGCTGTAAGTGTTAGGAATGGAGTCCAATAAATTGAAGGAAAGGGGTTTCATTTGAAATGTGTGAATGTGCTTCAGAAAATGAGCAAAAGATACCCCTTTCATTCTAACCTGAGTCATGTAAATCCTTTTCCTCGAGAAACCAGCCATTGGAATAATAAGCTGAAGGAAAGAAGGAAAGAAGGGAGGGAGGAAGGGAGGAAGGATGCTGAGATGGGTAGCGGGTGGCATTCTATAAGAAAGGCTGATTATAATGTAAGTACAACCGTGTTGGATGGAGCGGGGGCTTTACAACTGCCTATCTAACAACTGCCTACCTGCTGTAGTTGCTCTTGGGTGGAAAATAAAGAACTTAATTCATGCAACTGCTTGTTTTCATTTTCATTGCAGCTCAGAAATGAACTTAGTAAGGAAAACAAATTCAACTGGTTACATCCTGAATCTAGCCACAGCTGAATCGATGTCACCCTATTTCCTTTCTTATGCTTTGTTTTGTGGGTAGATTCAGTGGGTGCAGCTTAGAAGATATGTGTTGAGAAATATTCTTATAGATGTATAGGAGTCAAATGAATGGAAGGAACAGGATTCCATTTGATCCAGGGTTCCACTCTGTAATTTCTGCAAGATTAATAGGGCGCTTCTGAATATCCCTTTCATTGCTAACTAAGCCGTATAAAGATGAATAGATGCCTAATCCAACTGGAATTGTCCCCCCCCCACCTCCTTTGGACAAATAAACCCCTGGGGGCAGACTTATAATCATTCTCTTTGAGCAAAGTGTTCCCAGTTTTAAATTAAGGCAGAGGGATTCAAGACCACTTCTCAGGTGTGTTTATGTTTGCAAAGATCTTCTGTAGATAACAATTTCTTTGTGATTTATGTTGATTCCTCATTCTGCTTGAATAGGGATAGAGGTAATAACTTATATCTTAATCAGTGCCATGCCTACAATAGTACAGTAAAGCAGATGGCTTCGGATGGAAGAAGACGGGGGATTGGAATAAGACAAGAACTGATACTCAAGGCTTCCAGCAAGCTTTTCTACAGCTTTGGTTCTAGGATATGAGGCTTGTATCACAGATGCAACTTGGTGCTTTGCTTGGGTCCAAAATATTTGGATAATTTCTCCCCCTTGTAGTACCTCCTATAATGAAAACTTATATAAAATATTTGATAGATGGCACTTACCACTGGCTAGGTTAGCTAAAATGTTTAAAAATATGTCTAGTAAATGTTGGAAATGTAATAAAATAAACGGGCACATAATATAATATGTGGTGGACTTATGGTAAAGCAAATTGTTTTGGGAAAAATACAAAAATGACTAGAAAATATGATAGGAAAGCATGCAGATCTTAAACCTGAACTATTCTTATTCGGTATAAAATCTGGTAAACATGATAAGAAAAATATGTATTTAATATTGCATATCTTGGCAGCAGCGAGAATTTTATTTGTGCAATGCTAGAAAAATGAAGAAATACCACCGGATGAAGAAATAATTAAGATGATCTAGACTGTGCAGAAATGGACAGACTGACATTAAAAATTAAACAGAAAGAAGATACAGAATATTATCAAACATGGAATCTTTTTTATCAGTGGGTGGAAAAAGGGTGGAGATGTAATATGTATTGTTAAGCAAATTAAATACCCAGACAAAACGATGTTTATTAAGCACTAAGACAGTGATGGTGAATGTTTTTCTGCTCAGGTGCCAAAAGGGTGCCCACCCATAATGCACTGCCCTCCCCACCCCAGTGCATGCATGCACAACCCCCACGTATGAGCGCAGGCCTCACTGAAGCCTTTGGTGACAGAAACTCTTGTTAAATGAGGACTGCCTGTAGCTTGAGTGCTGGAAGACACTCTGCCTCCTCCTGAGCAGAAGGAGATTGCTTAAGGTGAGAATGAGCACATCCACACAGCCTCCTGACTTTGCCTCAAAAGCTTCTTGAAGCCATTCTTTAAGGACTCATCTGCATGATACAGCCTCCCTCTCATTTCCATTCCATAGCTGAGGGCAGCTACCATTGGCTTTCTCTCATTCAAGGTGGAAATCATGTTTTACAACTTCCCTTATCACAGCCCTTGTTATACGCACAATCTGCATTGCTTCACTGATAGCATGGTTCTTGACTTCCATCCGGAGGCATCTGCGGTTGTGATCAGTGATGGATTCAGCAGTGACCCAGACCTGCCACGTCCCCCGAACCGGTTCTCCGGGAGATGCCATAGGAGCTGCCATCTTGGTTTTTGCTTCTGCACATGCGCAGAATAATTTTTATTTAAGTGTGCATGTGTGTGCAATGCGCCCACGAGCAAACTGGCAGTGCCTGCCAGAACACACCCTGGTTGTGATGGTAGACAGACATGATCCCAGAAGATCAGCCCCACCAAAAGTGCATAAAAGCAAAAAAACCAAAGCAAAACTGCTGTGTATCTGTCTCCTTTCAGCACAGTTTTAATTTCCCAGCAGGCCAGTTGCTCTGTGGGTCGGCTCTGTTTCTGTCTGATTGACAGGCTGGTTGCTCTAGGAAGGGAATTCTTTGTGACCATCCCTCTCTACAATGACCTTTCTGTCAGCCCTGGATAGAGGAGAAAAGGCCCAATGGGCAGGTCACCCTGTGAGGCATTCCTTGGGACCAGGTTTCTGCTCAGTGGTCTTTCTGTCAGAGTCAAACAAAATTGTAGAGCCTGTAGACACAGCATTCCATGAAGGAAAGGATATGAAACATGCTCAGGATATGTCAGCTGGTTCAATCGATCGACTTGAATGAGAGCTTAGTGAAAAATATCATTCTCTCACCATCTATGTTAATGTTATTTTCCATTGATGGCTTCTAATGCAGGGAGAGACAACATCTCGGCATTTATCAACCCATATCAAAATGTCAATTGCTACATCTGAAATGAAAATGAAATTGATTTTTTAAAAATGTTATTGTTAAAAAAATATTGTTTAAAATTGTTTAAAAATGAAAGGCTGTTCTGCCAACCTAGCAGTTCAAAAGCATGTAAAAATGCAAGTAGAAAAATAGGGACCACCTTTGGTGGGAAGGTAACAGCGTTCCGTGCTCCTTTGGTGTTTAGTCATGCCAGCCACATGACCACGGAGATGTCTTTGGACAGTGCTGGCTCTTCGGCTTTGAAACGGAGATGAGCACCGTCCCCTAGAGTCAGGAACATCTAGCACATATGTGCGAGGGGAACCTTTACCTTTACCTTAATGTTAAAAAAGCTGATACCTGAGTTTGCAATCTCTCGTGAGATTTCAGTGGTCAAATGTGATCTCACAAGTTTTCAGCTTCCCGTATGATTATGGCCTCTATTTTTTTCATTAATTTGTACATATTTCAATTATAATTTAATGATGGAAGGTTGTGATTTTCAGAGAAGGAAGATTTGGACCATATACCATATTTTTAGAACTATAAGACGCACTAGAAGTATTCAAAGAGGTGTTACTGAAAGCAAAAATACTGGATTCTTGGTCGGAGGCCTATATAACTCTTATCCCAAAAGAAGAAACAGACTTGCAGCAAATAAAGAACTATAGACCAATCTCTTCATTAAATGTGGATTATAAAATGTTTGCATCAATAATGGCGGAAAGACTTAAAAGACTGTTAAGTGAATTTATACACTCAGATCAAAATGGTTTTTACCCAAGAGACAAATTAGAAATAATTTGCAAATTATATCGAATGCATTAGAATATTATGAAGTACACCCTGGGAAACAAATGGCATTGTTATTTTTGGATGCATAATAATCTTTTGATAATGTTAACTGGAAATTCATGATAATGCAACTGCAAATGATGGACTTTGGGGAGGGATTTATAAATATGGTTAAAACTATTTATAAAGAACAACAGGATAAAGTGATGGTAAATGGAGGTATGACAGAAAAAAATGCCAATTAGAAAAGGGACCAGGCAAGGGTGCCCACTATCTCTACTATTACTCATATTGACACTAGAAGTTTTGAACAGAAAGATAAGACAAGATAAAGATATAAAAGAAATGAATGTTAAAAAGGAAGAATATAAATTGCAAGCATTTGCAGATGATTTGGTATTTATTATTGAAGATCCAATAGGAACAGGTCCACGACTACTAGAAGAAATAGAAGAATATGGAGGAGTGGCAGGATTAAAAATTAATAAAGACAAAACAAAAAATTTAGTGAAAAATATAACAGAAAAACAGAAAAGGGAAATAACAGATAAATTAGATATTCAAATAGTAAAAAAAAGTGAAATATTTGGGAATACACTTGGCCTCAAGATGTGTAACTATTAAGGAAGATAATTATTATAAACTAAGAAATCAAATTGAAATGGATATAGAGAAATGGAAAAACTTTACATCTATCATTAATGGGAAGAATAGCAGTAATTAAGGTGAATATATTACCAAGAATATTATTTTTATTCCAAACAATATCGATAAAACTGGGAAAAAATACTTCGAAAAACTAAATAAAATAATAGGAAAATATATTTGGCAAGGAGAGAAAGTGAGAATTAATATAAGAATGCTACAAGATTCTAGGATTAGAGGTGAATATGGTGTACAGAACTGGGAATTATACTATCAAGCGGCAGCTATAATATGGATAAAAGAATGGATACTACTAAGAAATGCAAGGTTACTATCCTTGGAGGGACACTATGCAACTGGGTTGGCACGCATTTTGTGGTATGGGAAAAATAGATTACATGGTTACTTTCAGACTGTCCCACCATACCAACCGGTTCTAAAAAGTACAGTAGATTTGAGGAACCTCTTCTACCAAACTGGTTAGAACCAGGAGCAACCCACCCCGGTTTCAGAGGCACTATGTAATAAATGGTTTATACACAGTATGGGAAAAAGTAACAGAAAAACTATATATGGAAGTACCAATGTGGCTTTCAATGGTAGAGGCTCTGGCACATCTGAATACTAGTAGTATGAAAAAGGTTATTAGGTACAAAGATATATTAACAGTGCAGAGAGAACTAAAACGGAAGAAAGAATTAGAAGAACAAGAGATTGATATAGGATGGTTTAAATAAATTCAAATACAAACAAGATATGGGAAAGATACTAAAGAGTATGGTTTTAATATGGAAAACTCAGAATTAGATAGGATACTCATGGGAACAGATGAAAAAATGATCGAAAAATTGTACAGTTACTTACTTAGAATATACCTAGACAAAGAAGAGGTCAAAGAAACAATGATAAGGGGCAAAAAAATTTAGATATACAATAGAACTAGAAAAATGGCAACAACTATGGGAAAGGAATTATAATCTGACAATGGCGACAGCATATAAAGAGAATTTATATAAAATGTTTTATAGATGGCACAAGACACCTGAAAGATTAGCAAAAATGTTTAAGGATAAATCAGCTAAATGTTGGAAATGTCACCAATTGCCAGGAACATGCGTGGTGGACGTGTAGGATGCAAAAAGCTATTGGGTTAAAATACAAATGTGCTTAGAGAAATGCTACATAAACCTGTAGAGTTTAAGCCAGAGATGTTTTTATTGGGTATTGTATTGAGAAATACAGTAACGAGGATTCATATTTGATTGTACAGATAATAACTGCAGCCAGAATTGTATTTGTATGAAACTGGAAAGCAGACAAAATCCAATCAGAATGGGAAGTAATAAAGAAGATATTAGATTGCACAGAAGTGAACAGGTTGACATTGAGAATAAAGGACAAAGAGGAATCAGTGTACTACAGGACATGGGGGGGGGGCGATTTTACGAGTGGTTTGAACAAAGGTATAAATAGAAAGAAAAAGGGACAAAACATGAAATGAGTATCTCAGATGATACATGATTAATATAGGGAAAGGGGAAAATATTAAAATGTAAATATACAGGCAGAAAAATGATATAAATTGACATATCTTAAATAATAATTATAAGAATGTATATCTAAGAATGAATTTGAAAATAAAAATAAAAAACTTTATACAAAAAAAAAACATTCAACCAGAGGGCAATTCCCAAAAAGAGAATTACCAGTATTTTTCTGAGTATAAGACGCACCTTTCCCCCCCTAAAAGAGCATGGAAATCTTGGTGCGTATTATACACCCATTTTTACAGCCATTTTTAACCTCTCGAAGACCCACTCCAACATTCCATTTTTGAGAAAAATGGGTGAAAATGAGCTGTTGTTCACAAAAACAGAGGCATTTTTCCCTTCCTCCAGCCCTCAGAAGCACTATGCAGGCTTCAACAGGGCTGGGAGAAGGATAAAAAGCCCCCCATTTTTGCAAAAAAATGGGCCTTTTTTTTCTTCCTGAAATCCCCAGAAGCACTCTGCAGGCTTCAGCACGACTGGGGAAAGGGAAAAATGCCCCCGTTTTGCAAAAAAAAACCCGGGGGCATTTTCCCCTTCCCACAAACGCTGCTGAAGCCTGCAGAGTGCTCCTGGGAGCCGGGGAGGATGAAAACTTTTTTTCTTACTTACCTTTTCAAAATCTTAGTGCATCTTATAGTCTGAAAAATACGGTAGTTCTAAAGCTTGGAAGTGCATTTTATTAGTCTTGCTTCCTCCTAAAATTTTTCCATTATTCCAGAAGAGAATCCATTCTTGACTTGCTGATACAAATGTAGTTGAGATCAAAGGATTTAATATCGTTTCTCTCCTATTAGGATAAGTTTTGTTTTGTTTTAATTCAGGATGCTGTCAATCAAATTGTTGTTGTAATCTCTTGTTCTTTCTTTTTTTCTTTCTTCTTGGGCCCACAACAAACAATTATTTTTTTTTAAAAAATAATGGTCATTTGTGAAGTGGATTTAAAAGTGATTTTATAAATTTCTCCATCAAAAACCCCACAGGTGCTAATTCAGCCTGTATTTCCTATCTCTCTATATAAAACCTTGTCCACAACAGAATGCAAACTCTGTACAGAAACTCAGACTTAGTCCAGTTGGAACCTGATAAAACTTTATTTTTTATAAAATCCACATGAAACCTAATTTGTCACCAGAAAAGATAGATAGAAGGAAGAACCAGGGTGTTTTCTACTTTCACTGATATATGGACCAATCCCCATAAAATGAACTGAATGTACAATGTCCAATCAGCTCATCTAAATGTCTTGGATCTACTAAGACCTGAACTGATTGACATTACTTTACCATCTTTCTTCTATTATTAAAACTTGCAATCAAGGAGGGAGGGGGTTGGCTAGGAGCTAAATGCTTTCCTCAGATCCTCATAGCTGCTTTACAACACTTAATTTTAGTCAGGTAGAGCAGAGGAAGGGAAATCCATATGGAATCCATGCCTACTTTGCCCTAACATCCCATTGAACATATAACGTGTCCTTCAAGCCGAAGATGACACTTGGTGCCTACATGAGCAAATCCAGGTAGTTTCCTGTCCTGTGGCATTTCTTTAACTACTCTGTATATCCTTCCAAGCAATCTTTCATACAAATTCTACTCAGTCCTAAATCTCCTAAGCCTTTGAGGCCAATAAAGTTAATCAAGTACTGTCACCTGTTGAAATCTGCCTTCAGAACAGGTTTCCAAAGAGCATAGACTCCAGTAGTCCTAATGCAAGGGGGATCCAATGTTGTTAATTACACGTAAACCCTGCATCCTTAATAGCAATAGCAAGAGATTCCAGTTGTCTTTTGAAAAAGCCTGGATGTCCTGGATGGCTGAGAATCTCCATAGACATTTAGCAATAGCACTTAGACTTATATACCACCAGATACTTCTTTAGAGCATCTCTGCTAAGATTACAATGTCAACCTATTGCTTCCAACAATCTGGGTCCTCATTTTATTGACCTTGGAAGGATGGAAGGCTAGTCAACCTCAAGCCCATCAGGATTGAACTCCAGGCTGTGGGTAGAATGAATGTGCAATACTCTATTCTAACCACTACCACTAAAAGAGGAAAACCGAAAGCTGGACAAGGCCACTTAAAATGAATGAACAAACAAACAAACAAACAAACAAACAAACAAATAAATAAATAAATAAATAAATAAATAAATAAATAAATAATAAATAAATGTCATGGATAAGTTTGATTTCAGTGATTTGTTTTAGCCTGGAAATAAGAGGACTTTATAATCTTGGTGAGTTTTCCTCTCATCCCTGAACGCGCATGTTAGATCTGGGCAACGAGAGACAGACTGCGGACACGAAGTGACTTAACAGCTCTTTATTAATAGTAGTAGTGATCCAGCTTGCTCTGTGGTCGGAGGGTTCCCCTTTTATAGGGATCGGGTACGCCCCTCGACCAATCAGAACGATACCTGTTTCCCGCTGTAGCAGCGGACCGGAGGGGAGACTTACTACGATATATGCTAATATCTAACACCCCTCCCCTCCTAGTTGGAACGTTGTGGTAGGTAACATAGTCTTTTAGGTATGTGGGTGTTTGTCTTGCTCGGGAGGAGCGTCGCAGTTCGGGTTGGTTAGAAGTGGTTGCAGGATCGGGTGCTTTTCCTGTTTCACGTTCGGGAGGTTTTGTGCCTTCGTTGCTAGGGCGTTCTGGAGTCTGCTCGGTTGCGTTGTCTGGGGTTTGCTCTGCTTCGTGCGTGTTTTCTTGTTCCCCGCTTGGTTCGCAGGTGTCGTAGTTTTCTATGATGGGGCTCTCGCGTGGCTGACTTTCTGTAGGTAGGAAAATCTCGTCTTCGTTTCGAAGGTCTGAGTGTGCTAGGCGACCCCGAAGTTGATCGATGTGCCTTTTCCAGTTCCGCCCATCTTCTAGTTCCAGCAGATACGATCGTGGACCTGTGATGCCAATGACCTTTGCCGGCATCCACAATGTTCCCCCTGCATAGTTGTGGGCGTATACTGAATCCCCTATGCTGAAAGACCAAATTTTGCTTGTGGAGTCTGGGGGTGTTGTGGCAGAGTAATTTGGGTGAAGACGGTCCAGGTGAGACCATAGACGGCGGCCCATGAGTAGTTCAGCGGGACTCCTACCCGTTGTTGCGCTTGGGGTAATATGCTGAATTAGGAGGTAATGGTCAATGCGTGTTTGCCAATCACCTGGACCCATCCTAGCGAGGGCCTCTTTTGCGAATCGCACCATTCTCTCCGCCTGTCCGTTTGATGCCGGATGGAATGGCGCGACGAGGGCATGCCGAATTCCCTGACCTGCTAAAAACGTTTCGAAATGCATGGCCGTGAATTGGGGCCCATTATCGGAGACTAGGAGGTCGGGCAGGCCATGAGTGGCGAAAAGTCGCCGTAGAACCTTAATGACTGCCTCTGCCGTGGTTGAAGTCATTAGGACTACATCTAGCCATTTTGAGTATGCATCCACAACTATAAGGAAAGTCTGACCTTGGAATGGCCCTGCGAAGTCGATGTGTATTCGCGACCAGGGTGCTTTAGGTTTCTCCCATTCTGTGGCGGGTGCTTCCGGGGGTGCTGGTCTCGATTCCTGGCATGGGTCGCAAGTGGCCACCCACTCCTCTATTTCTTTGTCCATGTTTGGCCACCAAACGTAACTTCTTGCTAACGCCTTCATTCTAACAATCCCCGGATGACCCACATGTAAAGCATCTAATACATTCCTACGTAAAACATACGGAATAACAACTCGATCCCCCCACAACAAACAACCTTGTAACACTGAGAGTTCATCCCGTTTTGACCAAAACATTTTGAATTCCGGGCCCACGTTTCCCTTCGGCCACCCCCTCCAAACCCAAGTTTGAACTTGCTTTATTACATTGTCTTTAGAGGAGAACCTTGCAACGTCGTATGAAGAAACCGGTCCAGAATCCAAACAGTCAATGAGCAATACCGGTACTTCTGGAGTGGGGTCTGGCAGAATGTCAGGTAATGGGCAACGGCTGAGTGCGTCTGCGTGTCCGAGAGTGGAGCCCGGTCGATGAATCAATTTGTATGAATACGCAGCCAGGAAAACAGTCCACCTGGTCATGCATGGAGAAAGTGAGACCGGGGTGGGGCGGTTTCCCACCAAAAGTCCCAACAACGGTTTGTGATCTGTAATTAGTTCAAAATCGCGGCCGTAGAGGTATTCGTGGAACCGCTTTACTCCAGCTACAGCAGCCAGCGCTTCCCTGTCCATTTGGCTGTAATTCCTTTCGGCCGATGAAAGAGTTCTGGAGTAGAAGGGGATGGGTGCTTCTTTTCAGTCGGGCATCCTGTGGCTGAGGACTGCTCCAACTCCGAAGGGTGATGCGTCGCAGGTCAATACTAGCGGTAGGGTCTGGCTGTATTGGACAAGCAGTGAGTCAGTGGTGAGCAGGCGCTTTACCCCGGCGAAAACTGCAGCTTCGGATCGTCCCCATTTCCATGGTGCGTTCCTCTGGAGTAGACGGTGTAGTGGCTCAGCAACGGTCGCCTTCTGCCTCAGAAAAACGCTGTAGAAGTTAAGTAATCCGAGGAAGGCCTGCAACTCGGTCTGATTTCGTGGTGTGGGGGCGTCCTGGATCGCCTTAATTTTCTTTGAAGTGGGGTGTATTCCCTGACCATCGATTCTATAACCCAGGAATTCTACGCTAGGCACGTTAATTTGGCATTTTTCCTTTTTAAGGCGGAGACCCTTTTCTCTGATTCTGGCCAAAACAGTTCTGACTCTTTTATTTAATTGCTCCTCGTTTGCAGCGGACACCAAGATGTCGTCAAAATAGGGGACGACTCCCGGTATCCCTTGCAAAAGTCGTTCCATGACGCTCTGGAACAATCCTGGGGCAATGCTCACGCCGAATTGTAGCCGGTTGCGTTTGAATGCTCCTCTATGCGTCACTATAGTTTGGGCCTCCGCTGTGGCGCTATCAACTGGCAGTTGCTGGTAAGCTTGTGCCATGTCTAACTTAGCAAATACCTTTCCTGGCCCCAACGAGTGCAATAAGTGCTGTACTACAGGCACAGGATATGCGCTCTGTTGTAGCGCGACATTAATTGTGCATTTATAGTCCGCGCAGATGCGGACTGATCCGTCTGGTTTGACTGGGGTCACGATGGGTGTTTCCCAGCACGCGTGATCTACCGGCTCAAGGATTCCTTGCTCCACTAACTTATCTATTTCCTTATCTATTTTTGGGCGGAGTGCAAAAGGCACTCGTCTCGGTTTAAGTCGGATTGGTGCCACTTTGGGGTCTAAATTGAATGATATTGGTTTACCCACATACTTACCAAGACCGGGGCTGAACACATCCTCGAACTCCTTAAAAATCTGTTCAGCGCTGCTGTTTCTTACGGCGTTGATTCCGGTGACTTCTAACCCCAGGGCTTCAAACCAATCAAGCCCCAGAAGGTTCTGTAATGGTGCGCTGGCGATGGTCACGGGCAGCTGGGCTTCGATGTCCTTGAAACGGATGTGGAATGTGCCTTGGCCCACGATGGGGACTTGGTTCCCCTGGTAGTCTCGTAGCAGGACGTCTGGAGTGCGTAGTTGGCTCTTTCTGAGGCTAGGGATAGCCTGTTTCATGGATGCCCATGAAATAATCGTCAGGGTCGATCCTGTGTCAACTTCTAGCTCGCATGGTGAGCCCTCCAAGAGGACTGTGACTCTCAGCCTTTTTGGCCGCTTAGGGTGGACCTGATGTATTGTGGTGAGATACGTTCGCAACTCCTCTCTCTGGGTCAACTCTATCTCATCGTCTACATCCTGAAAATACTCTCGTTGAGCGTCTTGATAGAACGCTCTTTCAGCTCTTTGTGTGTATTCTCTCTGGGGACACGCTCGCTCAGCTCCTTGTGAGTAATCTCTCTGGGGATACGCTCGCTCAGCTCTTTGGGAATTTTCTCTCTGGGTATACACTTGTGGATTTCTCTCTGGGCGCCCTTTCTGATTCCGCCAAGCCCCTGGGTTGGGCTTCTGTTGGCGGTACATGGGTGGCTGCCATGAGGCAGGGACTCCGCTCCGGCACACTCGTGCGATGTGCCCAAGTTTGTTGCAGTGCGAACAAACAACGTTCCTGAACCTACAAGTAGACCTGGGGTGATTCCCTCCGCAACTTGCGCAGGGCGGCAAGCGGGATCCGGGTCTCCCCCCAGGCCTCATGTGACTGCTCCGCATCAGGTGACTGTCCTCGAACTCGGGATCCTCGTAGGCGGGGCTTGTGTCCTCGTAATGAACTTTGGTGTGTCTTGGCGCTGGCTGGCCAGTGTTGAACCCGCGTTGAATTGTTTCCGCTGATCTGTCTGCTGCTTCTGAAGCTCTTGCCTCCTCGAGTACAATCTGTAGGCTTAAATTGGTTTTTGCTAACAGCCGCTTTTGTAGGGAAATGTCTCTCAGCCCGCTAACGAGTCGATCCATAATCTGCTCATCCAGGTCTCTGAATGCACAATGTGTGGCTGCTTTACGTAGGGCTGCAACATATTGGTTGATAGATTCTCCCGCCTTCTGGTTCCTCGTGTTGAACGCTTGGCGGCAAACATGGCGGGAAGGTTTTGGCGCGTAATGAGTCTGTAGAGCTTGTTGCAACGTCGCCCATGATACTGCCTGTATTGGAGTAGGCGCGGTGAGGTCTCTGGCCGTATTGAAGACTTCCTTTCCGCAGTAGCCGAGGAAAATGTTTTTCTTCCTTGCGTCGGTAATCCCCGTGTATTCGTTCGCTTCGAGGAAACACTCGAAACAAATCATGAAGGCTTCCCATTCGTCGTTTTCTGGGTCGAAAGGAGCGGGGGGAGCATGCATCGCCATCTTCTCTGTTTGAATTTGCCGCGCTGCGGTGATCTGATATGGCGGCCGGAATTTCTGCCGAATTCCTGGGCTGGATCAAATCCGGAGATTCTGGAGGTAGCGTTCTTCGTCCTATCTGCCTCTCGATCCCACCCTCGTCGCCAAATGTTAGATCTGGGCAACGAGAGACAGACTGCGGACACGAAGTGACTTAACAGCTCTTTATTAATAGTAGTAGTGATCCAGCTTGCTCTGTGGTCGGAGGGTTCCCCTTTTATAGGGATCGGGTATGCCCCTCGACCAATCAGAACGATACCTGTTTCCCGCTGTAGCAGCGGGCCAGAGGGGAGACTTACTACGATATATGCTAATATCTAACAGCGCAGAAGGTTCCTGGCCCAAAACTGTCATTTGTTGCAACAGTTAAAGGG
>JAKRSK010010931.1:0-59905 GCA_029891615.1 Natrix natrix natrix
GCAAGAAAGATGTTTTTTCCGGAGTCTTCGATTAAGATGGGTAAATCCCCCTTTTAGTGGGTGAACGAGCCCCGCCCTCCACTTGTTCCTGTTGTGTTACTTTCGTTTCCTCTGAGGCTTTGGTGTGTCTCGTCTTGAGCGGTGGTCGTGAGTATATTCTGATTACTTGTTTACAAAATAGCATGGAATTAATATGTGGGCCATCCCGTGCCGCTTCTCCCCCGCAGCCATTCACCCGCGGTCTTCTCAGCCCCGCAGCCCCGCAGCCCCTGTAGACGGGAGGATTTCAGGGCAGAATTTGCGGACAGGGAAGAGTTTGCAATCAATCTTGCCCTGATGGAAGTGCCCAATACGTGCAAAGGAGCCATATAAATTTACCGAGATTCAATATTTGAAGTTCATCGTTCAAAGAGGAGGGTGGATGGGTCGTTTTTTGCTTAACTTTGACTTCCAATTAATACAGCTCAAGAAGGAAGAAGCTTCCTCTTAAGGTCTGTACAAAGCCTAAGTAGTGGGATTAATTCTGGCCCTTTGGTCAAAGTTTTCAAAACCGGAGAGTTACTAGATGTAGGACTTTACTGAATCGCTTCATTTTTCTGGGGTTGTTTGTTAGCTAAGGGTCCAATTGTGTTCTGATAAGAAGCCTCACCTCATCCGTGAAGCAAAGGTGGGATACAGATCCTGCTCTTGTGTCCTTCACAGTAACTTATGTCCAAATCGGTATGACCTTAATGGAAAATGGCAATCAATATGATCATCCATGCCTGATGCCTTTAGATCCATCTCCCATAACAGGAAAGGAGGGCAGGTACAATAAAACCTTGTCCAAATGGAAATGCCATTTTGCTGGGGGATCTGAGGTGGTCCTAAGATCAGAAAAAGACCTTTTGCATTGAAAAATGTAATGTTCTCCGTGTTCTGATTAACTTTTTCTCAACTGATGTCCATGGAGATTCAAAATCAACCAGGACATGGTTGTCCCAAAGATGCTTTTCAAAAGGTAACTGGACTTTCTTGGTTTTTTCCCTAAAAACATTTCATTTCTCAAGCAAGAAGCTTCTTTGGTTCTGGTAGAAAGGTGGGGAAAGGAAGGATTTCTATCCCTGAGAAAGTTGTATTTTTTTTACTATCCTGCTCCCTGAAGCCTTATGGAAATCATCTTCAGTTTTACTGCAGGCAAATATTATCTCAAAAAGTGACATTAAGGAGAAGGGCCAGAATTTGCCCCCTTGATTTTAAGACATTAACTTTTCCTCACTTGTTTGTTTTCAGGTAACCTAGTTGTGGCATCACTTCCAGCAAGAATGGCCAGTGGAACTACAGTTTTCATCCCCTCTAATGGAGCAAACATAAACCAAACGGCTCCTGGATTGCCCAGTGTCCCTCTTCAGGCATCTGGAGCAACTCCATATCCCCATTATGGAGCTCAGGAAATTCCCACCAGTGCTCCTCAACAAGTCCATTAAATACATTAAGATTTTAGAGCTACGTAGAGACCTGAGTGCCCCATGTTGAAGTTCTGGAACTTGGCTTGGCTGTTGTCTGGTTCTGGAATATACTCCAGAAACCTCTGTTCTTCCTGGTGGTTTCATTCATGTTTCTGCAAAACATTCTGACTCTGATATGCATTTCTTTTGCTTTGCTCTTGAAATGAGAAAGCGGAGCTCAGCCACGGTTTCAGCCAGGTCTCTTTTCTCCCTTCCCTCTGAGAAGAGCAACTGTTGGGCATTTCTCCAGAAGAATCTGGTCATGGACTGGCTGCAGCCAAAGCCAGTTGAAATCACTTTGGGCTTATGACCGTGATCAACTTCCTCCTGCAGAGGAGTCTGTAGTGATTTTTCTCTTGAATATCTATCTTGATATTCTTACAGACCTTCTTCCTGGCAAAAGCAGTCCCACTGAGGGTCAAACTCAATCATAATCTGGAGTAAATTTCGGGTACATAGTGACAATGGGTCTCAAATTGTCTCAAATCCAAATCCCTATTTGGATTTTTCACGATAGGAAACTAACCTTGGGACCTGCACTGGAAGCTTAGAAGCTCCAACACCTTTGAAGCACCTTTCAACGATGGATATAAAGTGATGCCTTTCCTCAGGTGCTAACAAATAAGAATGTTTTTCTCAGATTCAGTGAACAAAGTTGTCTTACTTTGTGTGTTTTCCTTCCACAGGCTGTCCAAATATTGATTGGGCTGATCCACATCGGCTTCGGGGCTGTCTGGGTTTCTTCAATTTCTTCTCTTCACTTTTCCACCCCCATGTCTGGAGTTGGAAGTTTCCCCTTTTGGGGAGGGATATTTGTAAGTATGGGCGAATTTTGTTGAGTTTTACTTTCTTTTACTTACTTACTTTACTTTCTTTTACTTACCGTACTTACTTTTGAGGATACTTACTTTTATAAGTATCTGTTAGCCATTGTAGTAATGGCTAATGGATACTTATAAAAGTCTTGTTTGCATTGGAGCCTATCTGGCTTCTCATGGGTGCCAGATTTTTCTGACAATTTCTTCTTTATTTCCAGTGGACTACAATCATTTGTTTTTCCTTTTCCATAGTTTATTTCTTCTGGATCACTTTGTGTATCAGCTGCGACCCGTCCAATTCGTGGTTTAGTGAGAAAGTTCAGCGTTTGAATTTCTTTTATGCTATTTCTTCTTAAGCACTGGTCCTTTTACAGTATATTGTCTATTGTCTTCAGATACTGCTCAGTTTTAACCCAACATTTAGGAAAGAAAAGCAAACTCCAAAGCCCCCTCCCCCTTCCTTCTTTGCTCAACTATTGCTTCCAAGTCTTGCTTCCATCGAAAGTTCTATGTCAACAGTAGAGAATGTTCAACCATCCAGCATTTGAGCCTCTTCTGGTCCCCGTTTTGTGACCCAGATGGTTGGTGGCAATATGCCAACTGTGTAAACCCATAGAGAGAACTGTAAAGCACTGTGAAATGGTATATAAGTCTAAGTGTTATTGCTATTGCTAGTCCTGAGCAGAGGTGTCTTCTCCTCCTACTCCTTCTCCTCCCTCTCCACCTCCTCTTCGACAGAAAATCTTCTTCTAGAAGTGTTCCTACCCAAAAGCAACATTAAAAAGAAGCCCTGTGTATTAGGAGTAAAAGTATGGAACTAGAGTGGGAATCACATGGGAATCAAAGGGAAGAGAGAGCTATTGGTAGCCCTCCTGCAAAGAGCTTGCATTCTTCTCCCGTGTGACCTCTTTGATTTAAAGAATGTTCATAGCAACATAGACATGTTTTTGCCTGTTAAAGGAAGAAAATATAGATTCAAAAGAAGAAAGACAACCATCTTGAGAGAAATTACATTCCTGAAAGGGGAGAACTGAAAAGAGCAATTTTTAAATTTTCAGTATTCTCCCTATTGGCTCCAAGAGTTTCTCCTTCCCCATCTCTCTAGTAGCACCTCTGTAATGTTTTATAGCTAAAAGAGTATTTAACATTAACATTTAATGCTTAGAGTATGTCACATCTTACAATTAACTGTGTAGGGTTTCTTTAAGCAAAGTGTTAAGGGATGAAAAAATTGTTCCATTTTTCCTGTTGCTTTTAACCACCTGGTCTTCAATGGAGACCGACATCCAGAAAGAAGGAGGAGGAATTTGAGAGTTTTAGAAAACCCTTCCAATGGACTTGTGTGCTTTGCATTTCCACTGTGGGAAAATGTGTTCTTTGTTACTCCTGATCTTAGTGGATGCTGTCCGGTTCCTCCACTGACTGGCAATGTGTCATTAAGCATCCACATAGACTTCCTTTGTCACTGTTTTATCATAATTGGGGTAATTGTTTTTATGTCTTGCATTTAATAAGATGTATGCTGACACTTAATTTTTCTCCTTCTGGTGTATTTCTTTTTCAGGTGAAATCCAGTGTAGGAATGAACATCACAAGTGCTATAATGTCATTACTTGGTAGCATCCAGTACCTATCTCATCTGATAATCTACAGAGATATTTGTAAAAATAAATATCCATGTGTAAGTAAACCAATCACTTCTTAAATTTTGGCTCCACGTGCAGAATCCGGAAGGAGATTATATATACTGCCAGAATATCCCAGACCCTTTGACTTCTGTTTGAAATTTTTCTTGACTAAGTCTTGGTCCCAAAGTGTTTTGTATTTGATTTAAAATATTGAAATTTAGGTAAATTCTGAAATGTGGACAGATTTGCATCACACCAATATCTGGGATCAATGCCTTGAGTCCTTTGGGAGAAGGGCGGCATATAAATACAATAAAAACAAAATAGATTTTTTTTTTAGTATTTTGTAAAGTCCTTTGCTTTCTTAGGAGTGTTAAATCATAGTAATATCACATCCATGGCACAAAGAGGATGGTTTCAAGCTATTTTCCAAAGCACCTGAAGGTCAGGCAAGGAATAATGGATGGAAACTGACCAAGGAGAGATTCAACCTAGAAATAAGAAGGAACTTTCTGATAGTGAGAACAATCAACTAATGGAACAATTTACCTTTGAGGGTATCAGGAAGAGATTGAACTGCCTTTTGTCAGAAATGGTGTAGGATCTGCTGCTTGAGTGGGGATGGGTTGGACTAGATGACCTATAAGGTCCCTTCTGAATCTGTTAATCTGTTAAATCTGTTAAAGGGCTTTTCCCCTTTCCAGCCTGAGAGATGATTGGAAAGAAGTTGGATAAGGAAAATAGATCTTGCTGCATCCTTATTGAGGAGGAGAAACAATATACTTAGACTGGCTGAATCTAAATCACTTTGCTGCCTTTAACCATACTTCACCCATTATTCTTGGAGAAAAAGTCAGGTGGCCAAGAGTGGATATGTAAGGACCGCGGGGAATCCTGTCGCTTTTCCTCTTTGGACTAGCCAGCCTCTGTCTTAACCATTTCTCTTTCTCCTTCTCCCTTCAGCACTTTGTTTCTTGAGGTTTCCTATCCATCCGCTCTCTCCTCCATCATCCATCAGGTGGCAACTGGACTTTCTTGTTTTCCCATGGAGACATTTCGTTTCTCATCCAAGAAGCTTCTTCAGCTCTGACTAGACTCAGCAACTCAGCAAAACATAAGAGATGCTAATAATGTTCCCTGATGCAGTTTCCTCATCTCACACAGGCTGTACAGGCAGTCTTTAGCTGAATGAACAACTATTCATTTAGTGACCATTCAAAGTTTCAGTGGCACCCAAAGCTATGACCACTCCTCATATGCATGGCCATTGCAGCGTCCCCACAGTCACACGATCAAAATTAGGGGGCTTGGCTACTAACAATATATTTAGGACAGTTGCAGCATCCCTTTTGCGACTTTCCTAGCCAGATTCTCATCAGCGAAGACAGTGTGGGTGGGGAGAATTAACTTAACAACCATATAATTCTCTTAACTGCAGCGATTTGCTTAACAACAATGGCAGAAAAGGTAAAATTACACACAACTCATTAACAATTGCTTTGTTTAGCAGTGGAAATTCTGGCCCCAATTGTGGTTGTAAGTCGAGGGTTACCTGTACAGTGTCCATTACATTGATTTTTCAGCAAATTACAATTCTCTTTCCACATGTCTTCCTACTCCACAGAGTGTCATGTATGGCCTCTTCATTGTGTTTTTCTTGTTCAGCCTGCTGGAATTTTGCATCACTGTTTCCTTGGCTCACTTTGGGTGCCAGGCAGCTTGCTGTATTGATGACCAGGTAAATATTTGATACTCCGATAATAGTTTTAGCCATTCTCATTGTTCAAGAATGATTTCCCTTTTTTCTTCTTCATATCTGCACTCCACCTAGCCTGACCATTTGCTGGTTTCTTTGCTATTACCCTGAACAATAGGTGAGAGTGGCTACTCAGGGTACCGAATACGAATTATAACTAACTTTAAATAAGAACAGTAAAAAAGAAATGGAAAAATTCCTATGTGTAGATCGGTGTTTTTCAGTCTTGGCAAGTTTAAGATGGGCGAACTTCAGTGGAGTGGAGTTTGCTCTTATTTTCATATACTAGTGGCTTACCCTGTCAGTGTTGATCAGTTGCTTCACAAAAAGTGTTTTGATTGGTGCCTGGTCTCTAAAGCCTCAGGCAGAGAAGGGCTATTCTGCATCCCTCCCTGAAATGTTCTTTGAAGTACAGAGTTTCCCAGCATTCCTTTAAGAACCTCCAACATGCAAACTGTGGTTACTCATCCTAAAATGAATCCTCTTTACCTGGAGCTTCAAAATTTGCTGTTTGCTGGGAAGGTGTATAGCTAAAGGTCAGTCTACATTTAGTCTACATCTGACTTTTGGGATATTTCTTCATAAGCAAACAAAAGTGTATTTTCTGTGCAGTTCACACCCCTTGCTCACTGGATCTGGATGTCAGAAAGCAAAGCCCACATGAATATGTGGATAAAGGCTGGCAGATTCAATCAGCAAAAGTCACTTAAATGCCCAAGCACTAAATCATTTGCCTGTTAATTTATAGTTTTAAGGAATTCTCTATCAGGACTTTCAGCTGTCAAGGATTTTAGCCTCTTGATCAGCATCACAGTTAAAAACACACAACTGGAGAATCTATTCCTCCTACCTAGAGTAACAGATGTGTCCCTGAGTACTTATTGTGTTGACTGTTCTTTTCTGTTACAGCGCACAATGCTTTTTATGCCTTACCAAGTCATCAGAAGTGGAGCAGTCGCAGCTGAACCAAATCCTCCTCCTGCTCAACCGACTTACGATAATTTGGTTGCCAAACCTCAGTAAAACAAGAAGGAAAAATGAGAATTGTTGGCAAAAGAAGTTTCAGGAGATGCATTTCATATTACTTAATTTTGTCCAGCTTGCTTGTTTATTTTTCAATTATAGCCTTTAAACACCAAATTAAATGGTGAAAAGTTTGGAAAGTTCTTCTATTTTACTTGATACCTAGTTATAAAGCTTCTCAAGAAGCAAGAACTTGTGTTGGAAATCATCAATGTATTTATGAGGAAGTTCTCTCTCTACAGTGGGTGAAGGAGGCTTTTTATTACCCTTTTGTTTATACTCTGGATGACGGTTGTTTTTTTTTTTTACAAATATGGAACTAAGTTGGAGATGTGATGCAGATAAAAAACAGCTACTTAAATTAAAACACAAATTATTAATAAAATATGTCATTGACACAATACAGGTAGTTCTTGACTTATAACTGCAATTTGGACCAGAACGTCCATTGCTAAGGGAGTCAGTGTAAGTGAATTGTGCCCAATTTATGACCTTTTTTGCCACTGTTGTTAAGTGAATTATTCTGGTTGTTAAGTGAATCTGTTTTCCCACACTGACTTTTTAAAATCCAGCTGGGAAGGTCACAAATAGCAATAACTGACTCTGGCATGCCAGTAATGTCATACAGCTGTTCTGCATTGTTCGGTCTCATGTCTCTCATCTTTTGCATCTCATTTGGAAACCAAGGACCCAGAGTATGGAGGAAGAATGGAGAGGCCAATCAAGCACATTAATCCCACGGTCATTGAACCAGTTTTTGGTGCTTTTGGCAAAAGTTGCTCTCATCAGAAGAGAAGACTTTGGACCACTGAGCAACAGGACTTTGGACCACTGTGCTTCATTAAAACCAGGAGCAACGCAGCCGTCTACCACGAGATTTTGGAGCACTTCATGCTTCCTTCCGCAGACGAGCTTTATGCGGATGTTGACTTCATTTCCCAGCTGCTCACACTGCCAAAAGCACCAAAACCTGGTTCAATGACTCCGGGATTACTGTGCTTGATTAGCCAGCAAACTCGCCTGACCTGAACCCCATAATCTATGCGGCATTGCCAAGAGAAAGATGAGAGACATGAGACCGAACAATGCAGAAGAGCTGAAGGCCGCTATTGAAGCATCCTGGTCTTCCATAACACCTCAGCAGTGCCACAGGCTGATAGCTTCCATGCCACACCGCATTGAGGCAGTAATTGCTGCAAAAGGGGCCCAAACCAAGTACTGAGTACACATGCATGCTTATACTTTTCAGAGGTCCGATATTGTTCTATGTACAATCTTTGTTTTATTGATTGCATGTAATATTCTAATTTTCTGAGATGGTGGATTTGGGGTTTTCATGAGCTGTACGCCATAATCATCATAATTATGACAAATCACGGCTTGGACTTTCTTGCTTTGCATGTAATGAGTCTTATCTCATATATTAGGTTCACCTTTTAAGTTGCATTACTGAAATAAATGAACTTTTGCACGATATTCTAAATTTTTGAGTTTCACCTGTACATGAATCAGCCATTTGACAAGGGGCATTATTCTGCAATTCAGGCCACCTTTTCAATACATAATGCGTTACATATGAAAATAACTTTTCAGACCACAGCTCTGTCTGCAAGCAACAATGTTTCAAATACTTGCTTTTTAAAGCTTCCGTTTCATGTATAATGAGACGTTTAATAGTTTTTAACGTCACATTTAGGATTATGATTATAATATGTGAATGTAAGTGCAGCAGTGAGGACAGTCTTTAGGGCCCCTAGAGCGGCCCATATTACCCTACTTGCACAGGTTGCCACTCTGCTTCTGGGTGCAATTCAAAGTGTGGGTCACATCTTTCAAAGCCCTGCATGACATGGGTCCAGGCTGCTTGAGGACCTGTGTCACGCCGATGTGATTGGCCCGCACCACCCACCCTGTCAGAGAGGGCATGCTCATAGGATTATCAAGCAAGGAATTTTGGTTAGTGGGCTCCAGAAGGAGAACTTTCTCTGCTGTGGCTCCTGCCCTCCGGAACATTCTAAGCCCTAAGATGAGATTGGCTCTCACCCCCCCCCCCACCTGCCATTTCAAAAGCGCCTCAAGACCTGACTCCCTCCTTTCCCAAATGATTTTAATGGTTTGTGAAAGATTTTATAAGCTGTGTGCCATGACTGTCGATTTTAATGTCTTTTCTTCTTTAATGTTTTATGCTGTAAGCCACCCAGAGTAATTGGATATAGATGGGCAGCAAATTAAATTTCTAAACAAACAAACAATGGGTCACATGCTTGTTTAACAACCACTGCAAAAAAGGTCATAAAATTATATCTGGGTCATGTGGCGACCATTATTGCTGGCTGAATTACAGTCATAATCCAAAGACTACCTTTATAATATTTTATACAAGCGAAGATGTTTCCTTCCCATCACTTGTGGTAGCCTTTTGGTCAATACACAGCCCCTTTCATTCATTGTCAGAGAGGTCAGGGAGGGTTCAGTCAGAGAAGGTGTATGTTGGGGTGCAGCTATTAAAGTCACAGCTACACCATGGCCGAGACCAGTTTATAACTTTCACCATTTAAGCAATCCAGAATGAGCTCTCTTTTATGTGGGCTAAGGATTCCATCACGATTCATTTTTTCTTTTCTCCATAGGATGGAAATTTTTCACAGATGTTGGTTGATGCATAAAAACGCCTCATTTAAGCAAAGAGGAAAAGGTTTTCAACTTCACAATAATTTTTTATTCAATTACAAATGTATCTACGTTTTACTGTTTATAATAAAAAGGTAATGCATAATTTTAAAACCCCCGCAAAAAATGCAAATATCAAAGTATTTTAAAATATGAAATCCTATTTTTGTTTTTTCCCTATTAACTTTATAATAAAACAGTGAAAAATGGCTTCTTGCTCTGTTTAAGGCAGATTTGTGTCGGGTTCGGGACACCAAAGACTTTAATACTTTGATTCCATTTACAATAACTTAAAAGTAAAGGCGGAAGGATATAGCAAGTTCAAAGCACTTATCTTATTAACAATATTTGACAGAATGTGATGAATGCAAGCTATCTAGATGAACTGTGTTTAACCTGATTTATTGGTTCTGTTTCTTGAAGTGGAAATCAAACAGATCACTACATCCACTGCTGTAGGTATTCCTGTGGAGAATCCCCTGGCTTTTGCATGAGAACATATCTGCTGGGATAGGTCTTCTTAATTTCCTCTGTGACCTGGATGGTCTGGAACAATTCTGGAATGTCCCAGAAGTTTTTTAATTAATCATGAGTTGATCAACATGCAGTTGAGGCATAAACAGGATAATCAGAAATACTTTTGAGATTATCAACAACAAGCTGTTTCTGAAAATGTTGCCTAGAAAATTAAATGGAAATATACATTAAGAGTCAGATCTCTAGTCATCGGGAGACACCAAGAGTGAAATCTGAAATTGTGGTTAGGGAGGAAGCTATGCAAGATTCTAAAGGGGTGCAATGCTCTCAAGAGTTCATTTGACCTTTTGCATCAATGAAAAGGCATCCTGCATGTAGAGACGATGAAGTCCATAGCCAAGGAGCACTTCCTATCATAATTGCTTGAAAGCTTATTTCTGCAAACTATCCTTTTGTGAACTGAAGAATGAAACGGAGGCTTTCCCATCATACAATTACCAATGACATATTTTGGAAGAGTCACTCTTTCCTTGCCCCACATGGAATGCTGGGCACAATTTGTTTTTAATGCATTCTTTTAAACTCTTTTAGCAGTTTTTAATTTGGTTCTTGTTGCATCAACGTTTTTGCTGTTCCATGGGCCATACCTCTATTGTAAAATTACTTACACAATATATATTAGATTGGTGTGGGATGCCATCTTGACTAGATTATTTTGAAACACTGCTTAATATATAGATTATATGTTTGCTAAACACATTAGTTGGTACCTTCTGTTAGAGAAAAATGATGAACACACAAATTGTCCATGTTGAGTTCCATCTCTTAGCTTATTATTACATCAGAATTATTTTCCAGAAAAGGCTCTGAAACACACAATTGTAGATGAGTTTCTAAGGCCCTCAAGTTGAAAGTTGATTGTTTGCCTAGAGAACTTTTATTTAGATGGAATTCCCTTTGGAGAATTGAAGAAATGTTCGGCATCATAATAATATTCCCACTGCAGATCATCAAGAGGAACATTTTTTCCTCAGGGAACTGAGAATGCCTAATTTGAAGGAACTCTGTGGTAGCCTTACTTAAGAAAGCACGACTGCCATGTAGGCAGATATATGGGCTTGTCCAAACATTCTTAGTGGGAAAATATACTTTGCTTCATTCAAGTAAGTTTGTTGTGTCTGGACATAATTTAGGGGATGGCACCTAAGAACTTAGGATTCCCATAATTAGGACAGGACCAATTGTTACATGGCCTTTTGTTTGTGTGTGTGTCACACCAGATTGTCAAGGCTGTGTGAGCCAGGCTCGCACCCATCCATTCCTGCCCTTCTGTGGATAGAAGATATTCCAGGGTATTCAGAAATTGTTCATTTTTCTGACATCTGATTCTCCCCAGGAGGGGTCCATGCATCATGCGTGATGGCCATTCAATGAGAAACAAGTCCAGGTATAATTATGAGAAAGGAATGAGGAAAGTTTTTTTCTTAATTGAAAAGTTTTAGAATTTATAGATATTTCCCCTTCCCCTTCCCTCCCTTCCCCCCAACCCTGCCACCCCTTCAACCCTCCCTCCTCCCAACTTCCCAGAGCAAAATACAGGGTATAAACATTTAACAATAATTGACTAACATAAGCTAACTAACTATAACATCTTACCTCCCTCTTGTACTTTAACTCCCCTTTTATTAAGCTAAGTTTGGATAAACTATAACATTCCTTATTCATTCATAAGCTAATTGAAGTTCCTTAGTCCAATGTTTATTTTGAATATAGTCAATCCATCTTCTCCATTCCAACTTGTGTTTCTCTTCTGAATAGCCTTTCCAATATGCTGAAATTTTAGCCGTCTCTGCTAAATTAACTACTTTTAACGTCCAATCTTGAATAGTAAGCAATTCTTCCTTCTTCCAGCAATCTTGTTGCCATTATTAAATTCAGAATCAAATTAGTCTCTATAATTGTACAGTCTGTAATTATACCTAGCAAAAACAACTGAAGAGTGAACTTTATCCTCTTTTTGAGAATATTTTAAGTAATCCGCCAAAGCTTTTCAAAGTATTTCTTTGACATGTCTAATTAGCTAGACTCCTGATTTTCATGAAGTGGAAAGAGTCATGTTCACACCTCTTAGGAACCGTTGACAATCTGAATCTAAGCATAGGGTGAAACCCCCTGATGTGATGAGTGACAGGAACAATCTTGATTGAAAAACTTGCAGCTGCACAAGGGGAGGGAGGGAGGGTTTTTTCCTGTTACTCCACAGAGGGAATACTTCTCTGTGTGTTCATGTATAGAGTCATATCAGAGTTATTGTAGCCATCAGGCCAGATACGGTAAAATATTCAGTAATAGAACCGTGACATCACTCTTTGTTTCTTTCTCCCTCCCTCCCCTCTCTCTGAAAAACCATTATAGTAAGATTTTAGCTACATAAGAACATGTATCATAAAATAGAACAACATAGTATTATAACAAGTAATGAATAAATAAATATCCAGAACTAGTAAATGGTACAGCATATTGTACAGATGATGGTGTGCTACTGCAGAGGATATTTCTGAGTCCTTGTCTGAAAGAAGTAGTATGGGAGCTTGGGGGTGGATGTGCACTTTGGGCCACAAAAAATATTGTGCTTAACTGATGCTTTCCCAGGGATTACTAGAGTGGCAGTCACAGCAGCACAAGGGAGCAAATGTCCTTCCTTTTTTCCCACCTTTGGGGAGAATCCTGATTGGCTATTCTAATATAATTTTAAGGGGAAAGTGGCATCTCCATCATACACTTTGGAGACAATCAAAGAGCTAAAGAAATGTTGGAACAAAGAGTGGCATCTTAATGTTAATAGCAATGGCACTTAGACTTATATACTGCTTCATAGTGCTTTACAGCCCTCTCTAAGCGGTTTACAGAGTCAGCCTATTGCCCCCAACAATCTGAGTCCTCATTTTACCCACCTTGGAAGGATGGAAGGCTGAGTCAACCTTGAGTCTGGTGAGATTTGAACTGCCAAATTGCAGGCAGTTGTCAGCCAGTAGAAGTAGACTGCAGTACTGCACTCTAATCACTGTGTCACCGTGGTTAAAGATGTCACTTGATACTATTCTGGTTTTGGGAAATCCAGCTAACATTCTTTCCTAGCTTCATGTTTGCTATGTGCATTAGAATGATCACTTCCAGAATTGACAGAGATTCTAAGGCTTCGCTCTCTGTATTTTGAAGTAATTCTCTTTTTTGCAAATGCTCTCTGGTTGAATGTTTTGAGGGCAGAAAAAGTTATTGACCCTGTAGCTTTTATACCAAATGTTGTTTTACAGCTGTCCTATACCGACCTATGTGGAACAAATGCCCACCAGATTCAATACGGGGCATGTATTATACCTAAGAAAAAACTTAACTTTGTAAACTGCATCCTCCATGTGCCCCTATCCATCCTTTAAGGAAAGCTGCAATTCCTTGGAAACCCAAAAGGCAGAGAGGTCAGCAAAATTGGCTTTAATCCCAACAAGAAAAATCAAGATGCATATTGCAATTTTAATGCACAATTATCTTCCATACCTTCAATAGCTCTAGCTTTGGGGCACTATTAAATAAGTGATGAAAAAGCAACAAATTTATTATGAAAAGAAAAAAATGACAAAGTAAACAGTCCAGGAGATAATTTGGATATCTAGATGTATTTTGCTATTACCCCAAAGCAGCTGATGGAGCCATCCTGCTGCCACAAAGCACATTTTTTCCCTTGGAAGGAGCCAGGGTTATCCAGGCAGCCATAACCACCTTCCAGTCAAGTCACTCTCTCTGACCTGAATAAGCATCGTAAGAATTTCCTCCTGTCTACTGGGGATGGGGGTTAGGACTAGGTAGGGATAGCTTGAAGCATTTGATTCTTCCATAAGCTGTACTGGTGCAGTAGTTAGAGTGCAGTACTGCAGGCTAAACTCTGCCTACAGCTCAGAGTTCGATCCTGCCTGGCTCAGCCTTCTATCCTTCTGAGGTCAGTAAAATGAGGACAGATTGATGGGGACAAAATGCTGACATTTGTAAACCGCTCAGAGTGCTGTAAAGCACTATGGAGTGGTATATGTGTCAATGCTACTGCTAATACACAAAGAGCACAACAATAGAACTTTAACTGAATGAAATCACTACTTATGAAATACAGCTGGTGCTGTATATGAAGCTTAGCTAATGTATGATGGTTCAAATGTCATTAATCATACAGTTGTGATAAGGCAAACGTAAAGGTGATGCCAACCTAGCAGTTCAGTGGGAAGGTAACAGTCTTCTGTGCACCTCTGCATATAGTCATGCTGGACAAATGACCATGGAAAGGTCTTTGGGCCATGCTGGCTCCCTTGGCTAAGAAATGGAGATGAGCATCACTCTCTAGAGTTGGACATGACTGGACAGGGGAAATCTTTACCTTTTGAAAGAGGTAATTATGCATGTATAAGGGAGAGAATCTTCTCTGAATGAAGAAGTTGGATGAGATAATTTTCAGCCTTCCAATCCTTCATCTTTTACCTTGTCTGTTACAGACATGGAATAAACTGCCAGGGTGGTGTATGGTTACAATTAATGTACAGATCCAGGTTCGTATGTGATGTGGGTGCAAAATTCACTGGGTCACTTTTAGTTTCATCACTGTCTCATAGTCTGCTCTACTTCACAAAGTTATAGTGAAAATAAGTAGAATGGAGCAGGTGTGTTGCCTAGAAACAAAACAATTGGAAAAAAATTAACTCAGCAGGTAATAAAGTAAGATTTCCCAGCTAGTATAGTGATTGGTGAAGGTTCTTATCAAATAGATTTTAGTGGCCATAAAAATCTAATAGCGTTAGATAAGATATGCTTATTTGTTTTGTAAATTTACACAACTTATCTATCAGTTGCTTGCCAATTGCAGTACTATTTGGGGAAAGATTCCCTCTGCTGATCAGTTGAAATAATGCACTGTATTCAATTCTTTTTGCAACATATCAGAATACCCGGGTATCTCAGAAGTATTTTTGCTCTATTCCTATGGGCTAAAGGAGTATTTAGTTCTAAAGCTTGGAAGTGCATTTTATTAGTCCTGCTTCCTCCAACATTTCTTTCATCATTCCAGAACAGAATCCATTCTTGACTTGCTGATACAAATATAGTTGAGATCAAAGGATTTAATATCATTCTCCCCCTCTTTGTTTTTTGCAGATTGAAAGACCATCCATTGTAAAACCCATTTGTGCAAAACTGCGTCTTTGGACCTGACCAGGTATTTATCACTGTCCTTTTCCTCACTTCATCTTTAGCAGTGGGAGGTCCTGTCCAATCCAGGGTTTCCCCATCACAGTGGCCTTATCTTGTCAGGAGCCCAAACATAAATTCACTCCCACCTACATGCTGTTGCAGCAAGAGGCCTCTAAGCCTTCATTGAAATCTTTATGCTGTGATCCAGAGATCTCCATCTGGCAAAATATACTAGGATAAGTTCAGGATGCTGTCAATTGAATTGTTGTAATCTCTTGTTCTTTTTTTTTCTGCTTGGGCCTACAACAAATAGCCTTTAAAAAAAATATCTGGTCATTTGTGTAGTTCAGGGGTGTCCAAACTTGGGAACTTGGCATGGCTGGCTGGAGAATTCTGGGAGTTGAAGTCCACAAGTCTTAAAGTTCCCAAGTTTGGACACCTCTGGTGTAGTTGGTTTAAATGTGATTTTATAAGTTTCTCCATCAAAAATTAGCATAGTTGCTAATTCAGCCCGTATTTCCTATCTCTCTATATAAAACCTTGTCCACAACAGAAGGCAAATCCTGTACAGAAACTCAGACTTAGTCCAGTTGGAGCCTGACAAAACTTTATTTTTTATAAAATCCACATGAAACCTAATTGATCACCAGAAAGGATAGACTGCAAAAACCAACACAGATCGATAAAAGGAAGAACCAGGGATAAAGGGAAAGGAAAGGAATGTAAAGCAACATTTTATGAAAATACCTTATAATGTGTATGAATATTAGAACTAGTTAAGTTGGGTAACTGCTCTGTATGTGGTGTGAGACAAAAATAATTTTTAAATATATTTTAGTAAGGTAGTAATGTAATATATATTATTATTAGAATTATAGAGTACTGTATTTTTCAGACTATAAGACACACCTTTTTCCCTCAAAAAAGAAGCTGAAAATTTGGGTGTATCTTATACACTGAATACAGCAGTTTTTTGCCTCCCGAAATCCCGTCCCCTTCACCAAAATGGCCGTGCATAGCCTCTAAGAAGCTTTCAGAGTGCTCCTATGGGCTGTGGAGGGCAGAAATGAGCAAAAAATGAGCCGTATTTTTGCTCAATTTTGCTCCCCAAGCCCCCAGGAGTACTTTACAAGCCTCCTAAAATCTATTCATGCAATTTTTTTGAAAGAAAATGGGCCCGTTTTTGCAAAAACCAGACCATTTTGGGAGGTCTGCAGAATGCAAAAACTTTTTTAAAAAATTTGCCCCTTCAAAATCTTGGTGTGTCTTATACTCCGGTGTGTCTTATACTCTGAAAAAATATGGTAGTTTGTAAATTAGATAAACAGAAGTTGTATAAGGGCATCATTAAATATGTATTAAAATGTGATTAACAGTGAAAAGCTGGATTAAGTAATTTGATAAATGCTTGAAAGATCATGATTGCTGCTAGAAGTGCATATTAAAATGTTGAATAATGAAAAAAGGAAGGATCATGTCTTTGAATATTAGAATGATAGGGAAAGGGGGAAAAGGGTAGTGGTAAAATAGAGGTATAAATAGGGGAGGGGAAATAGCAAAAAAGATGTTAAGATGATACAATGTAAGGTAGAACTATGAGAAGATTTAGAATTGAAGATGATAGTAGAAATTAGGTGTTAGTGAAACTAAATTGAAAATGAAATGTAATTACTAGGAATAAAACTGTTATGTTTATTGGTATTGAACTGTATGACACCCAGGAATCAAACCATTCACTCAATGAGATATATAAAAATAAAAATAAACTATATTAAAAAAAACTAATCATAGCATGAATTTAATCTTCAGAGCTGAAAACAAAAAAAAATGTTTTTCTTTCCTGTATAAACAGGTTATGCTGGTAAAAATGAAGAAAGTGGAAGGCAATCAGACACTGGTTACTGAATTTGTTTTGGTTGGGTTTGCAACAGATCCATTTCTAAGAATTATCTTCTTTGTGCTGTTCTTGGCCTCCTACGTCATAACTCTGACTGGGAACCTTGGTCTCATGTCCTTAATCTACCTGGACTCCCGTTTGCACACACCCATGTACTTCTTTGTGGGCAGCCTTTCCTTCCTGGACGTCTGGTACTCTACAGTCTACACTCCTCGGATCTTGTCTGACTGTGTGTCCTCAAACAACCACATGTCCCTTGCTGGTTGTGCAGCCCAGTTCTTCTTCTCTGCTGGCTTGGCCTATAGTGAATGCTTCCTATTGGCCTTCATGGCCTATGACCGCTTTGTGGCCATCTGCAACCCACTCCTTTATGCCACTGCCATGCCCAAGAAACTCTGTGTCCAGCTAGTGGCAGGAGCTTATGTAGCAGGCTTTGCCAATGCCATTGCACATACTGGTAACATCTTCCGCTTACGCTTCTGTGACAACAATGTAATTAACCATTATTTTTGTGATGCACCACCACTTGTGAAGATGGCCTGTGATGACACACAACTGTATGAACTTATTCAGAATTCTATCATAGGCTGCAATGTACTGGCAACCACAGCTGTGATCCTGAGCTCCTACATTGGCATTGGGGCAGCCATAGTCCGCATCCGCTCAGCCACAGGAAGACGCAAAGCCTTCTTCACTTGTTCAGCTCACCTGGTCTCAGTCACTCTCTTCTATGGCTCCATTCTCATCATGTATTCCAGATCGAACTCTCAACACACTCCAAATTGGGACAAGGCAAATGCATTGTTCTATACGGTAGTCAACCCTCTGGTCAACCCTTTCATTTATAGTTTACGCAACAAAGATGTGAAGGCAGCCTTCAAGAAAGTCTGGGTGAGATTAACAGCACCCTAATGAACATCACAAACATATTCTTTATTCAAATTTGGTTGCAGATGCAGAAATTAATTTATAGTCTCTAATCTAAGCCTTCCTTCCTTCCTTCCTTCCTTCCTTCCTTCCTTCCTTCCTTCCTTCCTTCCTTCCATCCATCCATCCATCCATCCATCCATCCATGGTATATAATCAGAGAAGCTGGAAATCAGAATAAAATCATTCGTCAGAAAGAAGCAGAAAGATAAATATTTGGGTTTGGGAAAAACAATTTGGGATTAAAGAAGTACCTTCTTCCTCTCAATCTACTAATTTGGAAATTGATGCAGTGCACTTCTCAATGCCATGTTCACATGCATTTATCCACTTCTGGAATCAGAAAGAAAAATACGCTGGCATGAAGTTCACTGTTGCAACATCTATCCTGCCTTACCAATATGGCTGGCAAGTGGTAATGTTCTTATAAGCCAGCAGTTGATAGATTCCCCCTCTTTCATTTCCTTTTTCACCAAGTGTCATCTCTTGGAAGGAAAGACAACCATCAATTGCTCTCTTTAGTGGCTTTTTGATTGTGGTTAGGTCATTATAAATTGGAACCTGGATTACCTACCCTGTTCCCCCCCCCCAAAAAAAAGACACAACTGAAAAATAAGCCCTAGCATGACTTTTTCAGGATGCTCGTAATATAAGCCCTACTCCAGAAATAAATTAAGATCGTCAGCCAGACAGATGCATTTAGTACTGTATTTTGCTGAAAATAAGACCTAACCAGAATACAAGTCCTAATGCATCTTTTGGAGCAAAAAATAACATAAGACCTGGTCTTATTTTCAGCAAAACGTGGTACAATTAGCCAACTTTTCAAGTTGCCAACCCAGCAGAGAAGAAGATGATAGACCTACAATGGTGCTTCTTCTCTTATATATTTGGTAAGTCTCATATAGTCCTCACTTAGCTTTTCTTCTCACAACTGATTGTCAAGCCTGTCAGATGTAGCCTCACACTTGTCTACATTCCCATTTTTTATGAAAAGAAATTCCAGTTGTTCAGAAGTGGTTCGGTTTCCAGAAGCAGCTCCATGCATCATGTGCTTGGAGGCTATTTCTTTCCCCTTTCTCCAAAAGAAAGGAGTCAATCCAGCCTCTGAAAAGGCCTTTTGCTGACCCACTGGATGGAAATGAGGTCCTTCAGTGGCACCCGCAAGGGGAGAAGACCTGTTAGGTAAGCTCTCTGTTAGGAGAGCAAGTGTGCAAAGAAGCGTAATTAGAGTGGTGTGGAAGAACACACACAAACCAGCATACAGGGACATCGAACAGTAAAAGTAATAGTATTTTACTTTTGTGGAAAATAGAGGTATTCAGAGTTCAATTTACACACAGTTCAGTCAGTCAGTTATCAGTGTTCTCAGTTAAGGAGTGATCCATCAAACAAGTCCAGTATCATATAATCAGTTCAGCACACAAAGTCGCTAACAGTAACAAAACTCACAGTAACTCACGATACATCTACAAGCAGTATCCACCGATCAGCATCTAACAGAGAGCTAACAGTCATTCTGGCTCCATCTTATGGCTGCTTGAGGTAACAGCAACCAATCCCATTACAGTATATATTGCTGACCCAACCGTTAGCTTACATTCCTAACAAGACCCATTCTTTGAGGCATAGAAAAGTCTTTCAAAGTGGTACACTGCTTAGAGAACACTACCGGGCACCCTCCTTTGTTTTTGCTTGTGTATAAGTGTTGTGATTCCTGGAATGGCCCAAATGGTAGACAGAATAGTGCAGCTAACTTCAAGTAATCAATTTGGACTCTCACTAAAATCCTTCTGCTTCTTTCTTTTCCCCAATCTTATAAAGAATCCTTTTTTGGATTTTCTGCTAGGATCATGCTTGATTATTCTGGTGCAATCTGGGGAGGGAAGCTGCACCTCAGTCATAAACTTTGGGAAAAATAAAACAGAACAACTTTTTTAAAAAAATGTGGAAACAAGCATAGTTCTCTGCACAAAGAATGGAGTCTAACAATAAAGCCAAGTTATAGCTTGAGTACTCTGAAATGCCAGAGGGTTACATGGATGAGAGAAAAGTCAGAGAAGATACAAGAAATCTTCAAGTACTGTTATTTTCTGGAGGATTTCAAGGTATGGGGGGGCCTTCAGAAAGATGAAAGGCTTTTCAGTGTTCTAAAGAGGTGATGGTAATTTTAGAAGTTAGGCCAGCAATGCCTGAGGCTGAACAAGGAGTTTGAACACATCACAAAATTAAAAGGTTAAATGCTGAAGATATCACAGAACAGAGTAACTAATTTCACCTGTGTGGTAGAGATGTGCACATTATTATAGTGGAGATTTTAAAGGTACCCCATACTGCTCCAGTTTTGTGAAATCCATTAATTCTGTCTTTCACAACATGGTGTCTATTTACTGTGATAGGACTCTAGTTCTCTACCAGAGAGCCCAGGTCTTCATTCTCTGCTATTTTGAAATAACTTTATTTTGGGGTGGTGGTGGTGGAATTGTCCTCCAATGTATTGTGTTGAGGTTAAAGACATTTTAAGGTGACTTAGCATCTTTGGAACCAGAATTCCAAAATTCTCCTATGTGCACATAGAGTACATGGAAACAATTCATTTCATGGGTTCGTGATGGGGCTTATGCCTACTGAAGTCCATAAAACTAAACATAGGCCTCTATTCTCCCTTTAACAAAAGCCACAGATCCTGTGAAAGATCATCAGGCATGTCAAAACAGAAGAGGCATTAATGTTAGCAAGAAAAATCAAGGCTCAAATCCCAGTTATATTGCAAATTAACCTCTCCACTTTTTAGTTGTTGCAAGTTTAGGGTTGCATTAACCAAGTGATGAAAAAGCAACAGGCTAAAACCACAGCAAAGAAAAGCAAAAGAAATCCATTCAGGGGGTGGCTTTGAAAGTGTCTCTTGACTCTTAGGGACTCCCTGGACATGTCCCTGTTCTTTCTCTGGCAAGGTTTTTCTTTCTTTTTTTAAAGAAGTCTTTGCCATTGCTTGCTTCCTTAGGGCTGAGAGAGCTTCCACAGTGTGCTTCCTTTTCTTGGATGGAGCAAGGCCCATTCCAGGGAATGTATCAGCCAGGTCTTCCTTCCAGAAACCTTGTAGTTCAAGTCAACTTGATCCTGCAGTTACCAAGATGGATGAGCATCATGAGAACTGTGTCCAGGACTGTATCAGTGTAGAGGGCAGAACCAGGATAGGAAAGCTTGATTCAAGTATTGATTCTTCAACAATACAAAAGTAGCAATGCAAAATAGCTTAGCTGATCTATGAAGAATCTCATATCATGGTTGACTAATGACTCTAATCCTAAAGTTTCCAAAGCAGATTAAGGAGAGGAGCCAAAAAATAAGGCTGAGAATGGGACTAGAAGCATCTTTACATACTAATTCAATATACGTTACTACAGGTAGTCCTAGACTTATGACCACAATTGAGCCCAAAATTTCTGTTGCTAAGTGAGACATTTGTTAAGTGTCTATTGCCCCATTTTATGACCTTCTTGCCACAGTCGTTCAGTGAACCACTACAGTTGTTAAGTTAGTAACACAGTTGTTAAGTAAATCTGGCTTTGCTTGTCAGAAGTTCACCAAAGGTGATCACATGACCCTGGAACACTGGAACCGTTGTAAATATGAATCAGTTGCCAAGCATCCGAATTTTATCAAGTGACCATAGGGATGCTGCAACACTTGTAAGTGTGGGGAAAAAAATAACTTTTTTTAGTGCCATTGTAATTTTGAATGGTCACTAAACAAACTGTTATAAGTTGAGGACAAGCTGTACTTTTGTGACCGCACCCTTCTCAGAGGAGCTAAGTATGTATATGTGAAAGAAACCAACCACTCCGAATGCAGGACATAATGGGATGACCTTCATCCTTCTAATTTGAGACTTCTATTAGTCCAGGGTGTCAAACTCAAGGCCCAGGGGCCGGATCCAGCCCACAGGGTGCTCAGATCTGGCCCGCGGGCCTATCCTAGAAATAGCAAAGGACCTGCCCGGGATCCCTTTGGAGGCTGTCACATCCAAAAATGAAGCTCATGGAGGCCATGTGGGGGCCCTCCCGGACTCTGTTTTCTCTGGCAGAGAGTTGCAGGAGGCTTTTGCAACTGAAACAGAGCTTGGGAGCCCATTTTCTCTGGCAGAGTGCTTGGGCCATCACAGCAACCCTGACATGGGTGATGTCGAGCTGGTCATGCCCATCCTGGCATGCTCCCCCCACCACCAGTCCTCCGAGGTCAAACACAACCCTGATATGGCCCTCAATGAAATCGAGTTTGATATCCCTGCATTAGTCCCTGCATATCTGGCACATAACAGCCAGCCAGGGTGGTATATTTTACAATGAATGCAGAGATCCAGATTCACATCCTGCAACTTAATTATGATGTTCATTGATTTATGCTTAATTCTATCAATTTCTCATAGATCTATCTTCACCACATGATTTTAGTGAAAATATTTCAGAATCAATTGGTGTGCTGCCTTTAGAACCTTGGAAAGAATTTTGCTCCATAAATCATTTAAATATGTATATGTTCCCACTTAATAGACTGAAGGATTCATTATGCAATGCAGACCCTATAAAAATCCATTTCAAGGTTATAGGAATGTAGACATAAATTGCTAGTTATTTTCTTTAGGAGGTTATGCTTACCTGTTTAAGAATGTGCACAAAAAGGCATGTACATATATTGTTCAGTTCATTCATGAGTTCCTTGCCAGTTCCATGCTCCTTCTGGAGGTGACTTGCAAGAGTTTGTGGTATTCAGTTGTTTAGCAATATTTAAAACTATCGGACAATTTAGAGGAATTTTGGGCTCTGCTCCCAGAGGCTAAAACGAAAGTTATAAGGCTGAAAAGTATTTTTCCTCTTTAGCAATTCTATTTTTTTTTCTTCCAGAACAAAGTCCATTCTTAATTTGCGTTGTGGGATGCTATATTTCAGATCAAATTAGTAGACATCAACCCCCCCTCCCTTTGTTCTTTATAGATGGAGAATACATCCATTGTTATAAAAGTCATTTATGCAAAACTGGATCTTTGGATCTGACCAGGTGCTTAGCCATGGCCCTATCTTTATTTAGTGGGAGGTTTCTGACAAAATCCAGTATTCCCCAAGCTTAAGTTAGTGTCCACATCTTGTCCATGGCCTAAATTCTACATAGCTTTCTACCCCACTTTCTGTCATAAAGTTCACCCCTCACCTATATTCAGTTGTAACAAGAGTGTCTCTGTGCTTTGTTGTTGTTGTTGTTTGGCCAGGTGATCAAGAGACCTTCTCCTCCATCTCAATTCAATAAAATGTACTTGGATGATTTTTTTCCTTGATGCTTTCCAACGCACCATTTCAATAGCCTATTTTTCCCTTTTAGTGTGAATAAATAGATTTTTAAAGGACTTTTGCATATTTGATTTAAAAGTGATTTAATAATTAATGTAGTTTTTCTTCAGAAATTACGTTGTATTAGTATCCTGCATTTTCTGTCTATGTATGCTTTTGTTTTCTTTGTTAAAAGTCTCTCTCTGTGTGTGCTTCCTCTCTGCAGATATTCAGATTTACATGCAGTCCAGGTGGACTCTGCTAAACCTTGGGGTTTAATTTTTATGTGTATAATACAATCAAATTTATCACTAGCAAGGATAGACCACAAGGCTGACTCTTACTGATATCTGAGCAAAGCTTCAAATGCCTATTGAAGTAACCTCATCTCTATTTGCTGATCTAAATGTCTTGGATCCAATAAAGGGACTGCAATAGGAAGACTAGATTTGAACTGGATATAAAATTAGAAGTACATATAAAATACTACTATCATCCATGTACTGTATTATTTCTCTAAATGAGAACTATTTCCTATACTTCCAACAAAAATTGTTACACTAATTCAACAAGATCAAAAGTAAAGAAAAAAAGGACAAATAAACCTATATTTTACACACACACTCTATTTCTAGTCTTTTAAGCTCTTCCTGTAATATATTTTGCTCGTTTCTTTTTCTTGCTTCTTCTTGCTTTATGTTATTGCTAAGTCTCGCATTTATGCTTTTGTCGTATCCCAGACATTTGGCAGTGATGTTTCTTCTTTTCTATTTTCTTTAAAGAAAAACTCCATTTCTTTTTCCATCATTTGTGTGAACTCTGTCTTTTAAAATAGTTTGATTCATTGTCTATCGCAGTTTTTTCTTTTGTCCCTTCCATGTAACTTTTATGGGGTCGTGGTCTGCCCATATGTTCGTTGCTATGTCTATCTCCTGGACATCTGCTCTCATTTCTGATGTCATTCATACCATGTCTATTGTTTTGGGGTTTTGCTCTCTCCATACATCCTGTAAGCCTATTTCTTGTGTCATTTTAAAAATGGTTTTTGGAAGTGTTCTTATTTTTTTACTTATTTGCTGCTTCTATAATCTATTTTAACGTCCACAATTGCGTTGAAGTCCCCTATTATACATATATTTTTGTAGTCCATTTCAGTTATCTTTTTATCTTTCTGCTTATTATTGCAGTCAAGAGAATTTGTTTCTAGTTTATTAACATGTCCATCATTAGTATTCTCCCTTCTTCATCTGTGTATATTTGCTTGGTTTTTAACGATTCTCTGACATATTGTGCCACCCCTCTTTTCTTTTGGTGTGCTAGTGATGAGTACAATTTTCCAGTTTTGGGGTATTCCAATAGATTGCTGTGTTGGTTTTTAATATGCATTTCTTGAAGGAAAATTATATCCAATTTTAATCTTTGTAGTTTTGTGAAGGTTTTTTCTTTTTCTTTTTGTGGGGTTCAATCCATTTATGTTCACAAATAGCATCTTTGCTTTCCCATCCATCTTTTCATTTATATATAGGTCTTATCCTTCTAATTGTTCTTATCTCTCTCTATCCTTTTGTTCTTGCACCTTCTTGTTCTGCCCGCTCATTTTCCATTCTCTTTCTTTCTTCTTGATCTAAAGCTTTTCTTCTACTTGCAATTCATCCTTTTATTTTCTATCTCCTCTCTGCTTTCCTGTTCTTCATTTGCAAAAAATTCAAAAAATTCATGCTTTATTTAAGGTATCCACCTTAATTTTTTTGTCTTGCCAGATAACCAGAATTCCTACTGGTATCAGTCAACTGAACGACACATTATATTTAATCAGTTGTGCTGTCAATAATTGATACTGTCTCCTCTGGTCTCTAACACTCCTAGGTTTTCAGGTCAGAATTTCTCTCCCTTTGTACTTCATAGGCTCATTTCTAGTACTTTTGTGTATTTCATCTCTCAGCGTCTTCTCACATGCACCTCTATTGGTAATTTATGCCTTCCTGCATAGTTCATATGGTATTGCGTCTATTTCTCTTTGTACACCAATAACTCTCTGTAATACTCCAGCCAGCAGCTCTATCATCACCTCAACCAGGTCTTCCTCTTTCTCTTCTACAATATTCTGAAATCTCAGATAATAAGCCGCCTTTTCCATCTCAAGAAAGACAACATACTCCTTTTTATCATAATCTTTTTGTGATGTACTTTATTTCATAATTGTATTAAATATTTTAATTACAGTGGTAAAAGCTAATAATCCCTTAAAAACCCAGAAATAGGAATGTAGATGAAAGAGAGAAAATTGCGAAAAAAAGACAAGAAGGACTAAAGAAGATGAACCATATCCAAGACTTGACTTCTCCAATCTTTCACTCAAACAAATGAATATTCTTACTTCTACACTCGCTAATACCCTCGAACCGCTCAGTGTGACAGGCAACTCCCATATCAATCACTCAAGACTTTTCAGAGTCCTGGTATCGCAGACGACAGGTTGGGGCTAGTATAGGGACTATCTAGCGAGGGGAGGATTCGCGGTTGGTGTTGTCACACATCGGGAAGGTTTTTATCGGTTACATCACTTTTGGATCACACCAACATCAGAACTCTTTACTCCTCCCTTCCTATTACTTCTAAAAATCCTGATCTCCTATAAGCTCATTCAGATGTTCACTCTGGGCTTTGGTCCCTTTGCAGTTTTTCTCTTACCTCCTCCCAGGGGCTGTCTTGGAGGCTTTATAATCAGCAATCTTATTGCATGTCCATGTAAGAAAGTGTTCTCTTTTGCCTCGTCATTCCCTTGGCTTTGCCATTTATTAATGTCGCACTTTCATTGCCGTTCTTTAGTTTGTAATACCCACTGTTAAAAACTACTGTATCCATACTGTCTTCTGGTTCTAAGTATTAACATGGTCAGATCAAAACATCGCTTTCTTGGAGCAATAGCTCACTCTCTAGAGGCACGACTCCATGTGACATTTTTTCTGATAGTTGTGGTCAATAATTCCAGATCCTCACTATTATGCGAGAAATCAATGATCAGTCAACTTTATATTATAAAATACTAATCCTAACTTTATATAACAATCCATTTAATAAACCTGCCGATCAACAACATCAACATACCAAATAACGGCCAAAGAGGTAAGTCGCGGGGTGGGTGTGAGGGGAAGTAGAGTGGAGACGGTAGGGGGGGGGTTGTAGTCCCAGAGCGAAGAAAATCCCACCGGTTATGACGGTTGCGCCTGTCGTACCTCCCCATTTCAACGGACGAGATATTCTGCCTGTGAGCTGCCTGCCAGATCTCTATGGGAGTTGTTTTAGATCTGACATTATTCTCGTTCACGACTCTCAGCAGGACCCCAGCTAGCTAGAAAGATTGTAGAGGCGGCCCACGACAAGAGTTACTGGTTGGTTTATTAGACTCGTGGTTTGAGTGCATAGACCCCTCGGGAACTCCTAATAACATATTATTATACAAATCCACTCCTATTCGCTCCTATTTGTTACCTTTCGCATTTTGTACAGTCGCTATTAAAGATCGTAATACTTAAAAACTGCATGATAAAAATAATCGTTTATGATGTTCATATTAGACATATACTTAGTGCAGATTCTGTTTGGTTACAACAGTGTTAAGAATAAAACAATTATCAACCACTATATCACAAAGCTACACAATAACATACGTGCGTCTTGCTTCCTATATCAAGACAACTTGATAAGGCGACCTGTCCGACCGCTCATTTCTTGTCTGGATGCGCTGGTGGTCTGTTGAGAGAAGGGGGGCGGGGAGGAGGGATGGTGCGCTAAGAGGAAGTAGAGCGTCTTGTGTAAGAGTTGAGACTCTATGTGGCTCTGGCGCTCGCTCGAATATTATTAAGCGGCTGAAGCATTGGGTCGAGATTGGTGTTGGTCTCTCGCCTGGTGCGTGTGTCTTGGGTCTTTCGTTTGTTTTACGGTTGTTCTGTTCTTGTCGCTGTGTTGTGTGCTTTTCTTTCTTTCTTGTTGCTACTCTCTTGTATTGTCCATTTCGAGGCGCATATCTGTGTAGGAGACCTCCCTCGCCCCGTAGGATTCTCTAACTGGGTTCCAATATTCGTAGGACCGAGTTATACGAATCAGAGCTAATAGTTTTTGTCGCTGAGTACCATCGATTGTTGAACCAAGACTTCTAGGAGGTCCTTTTAGCTGTGGATTCGCTAAACGTGACGAGAAAGAGAGGGTAAGAAGCGAAGGGGACACTACCCCTGGCACTGCGACGTGGCTTCAGAAGATGCTGTTTAGACATACAGCTACCTGCCATATCATTAGGGCTAGAATAAAGTCCCCACCCCTTCCCGAGGACCTTCACTATGGTGACCTCTTCATCTGTCCCACGCTTCGCAATCAATGCCCCCTCCCGAGCCGGACCCACGTTACCTATGCTGAGAATCCATAACCTATGGCTAATACGGCCATTACACATGAAAATAAATACCTGGATATACAATCGTCAAGAAACTATCACTGATATGACTCATCAAACTCAATAAAAAATCAGCTATATCTAATACACAACAAATACGATCACATTCCTAATCATTTCTTCAATCTCATGATGTGCTTCATATGACAAAATGGCACACATCTATCACACAGGCCCCCCACCCCCCCTCCTTCCTTTCTCTTGATGCCACTAGTTGTACACTCGCTGCCCGCCAATACAAGCGAGACCCAATATTTATCTCCCCTGACTCGCGCGAGGGCATAGCTGTAAGTTGAATTTCGTGCGTGTAGACAAATCGGACTTGTTTGGTGTGTGTTTGAGTCTGTCTCGACCCTCTCTCGTGGGTTGCTCGCATGGTTGCGTTGCACGCCACGTATATGCTGAGCGGTCGGGCATGTCCCATAGTTGGCGCGCTCTTTGCTCGTACCACTTGTGCCCTCGGCTTGCTCCATGTTTGCGCCGCCCGCGTCGGGAGTCTGGTTGGGATCCTCCATGACGCGCCGTGCGAGTGTTAGACCGTCGGGCTATACTACGCTTTGCCGCCGCAGGTGTAGCAGAGATATAAGCCCGGGCTTCTGGTGCGAGCATGTCAGACGCTCTGCTGGCTGACTTCCGACAGCTGGTCGGGGCATGGGGAACGGAGGAACTGTTTGGTATTTTCCTAGGGAGCCGGCAGACGGGGGCTATAGACAGCCATGCCACGGCGTCGTCATAAAGGTCGTTCGGCGCGGGGGTGACGGGGTCGAGAGATGTACGATGACGACTGTGGGGAGAAGACTGTGCCTGGAGCCAAGGGGGTTTGGGTGTAGTCGCAGAGAAAGAGGGGGGGAGGGTACTGCGTTAGAAGCCAGTGGGGTGTACTTTACTGTAGTCGTCTCGGTAGTATATTGGGGCGGAGCTGAGAGCCTTCTGCGCTTCAGGTGAGGTAGGAGCGCGCTGAAACGGGAGGCTTAGGCGCGTGATACCAGGTGCCGTTCGAGAGTCAAGGAACCCGAGGCTCCCTCCACTGCCAAACTTAATATTGTTGACGTGTAAAGTGTGGTCCTTGTTGATAGCGCATGATGGCTATAAAATACGAGATTATCACTAGTAAAATTATGGTGTCTTAGTAGTATAAATAAAACCGACAGCAACATTTTATTCTTGAGGCCTTTGAGGCGAAGAGAGGCCAGGCAAGGCGCCCTTGACGTGAGTGATGTCAAGTTGGCCACATCCACACAATCACATGACCAAGCAGCTATGCCCACTCAGTCACATGACCAACCAGTCACATGGCCATGAAGCCACACATGGCCATGAAGCCACACCTGTCCAGTCACATGACAATCAAGCCACAGAACCAGTAGTAAAAGTTTTTGAAAACCATCCCTGGTTTACAGCTGAATTTCCAAGAGCTCTCAAGGTAGAAGTTGATTGTTTACCTGAAGAACTTGGCTAGCACAGGGGACAGTGTTTTGTTCTTATGCAAGATAAAACTCCCTTGGGAGCATAAGGAAAAAAAATCTTTTGGCATGATAATAATATTCACATTTCAGATTATCAAGAGGCCAATTTATTGCAACTGCTTCTGTAGGGAACTGAGGCTGCCTAATCTGAGGGAGGTTATTTTACTTGGGGAAAAATAAGATTCATATACAGGCTGATCTGTTGCTCAAAGGATCTTAGCAGGAAAATGTACTTGGCTTCATTCAGGTAAGTGTGGCATCATGAGGCATCATTTAGGGAGATGTCCCTCTCCTAAGCTTCTAGCATTCCAGGAACAAGGTCTATTCTAGTCCTCCCGTAGCCCCTCTTCCCACAGCTGATTACCAAGGCTGTCAGAAGCTGGCTCAGATGGGTCCATTATAGAGGAAGAAGAGAAGAGAAGAAGATCCAAAGTGTTCACTTTTCCAACTTCTGATTTCCCCCAGAAGCAGTTCCAAGCATAGTGGAAGCTGACTTCTGAGTCTTCATCTTTGGGGACAATCAAATACAATTTGGATTAAAGGTGGTTCTCTATAATTTCCTGTACAGAGTGATGCCTGATAGTGAGACTGAGTTAGAACCCTGTGATCTTGTGAGCTAGAGGGTTGTATGACAAATAGAAACTTCAAAGAAGATACAAAAAATATTGAATTCTTGTTTTCTGGAGAAGGATTTCAAGGGTCCAGAAATATGGGTATTTCCAACAAAGAAGGGCAACCTTGTATTAGATTCTATGGACATCACAGTACTGAAGGGAAGAATTTGGGTTCAAGGTAATTTATGCTAATCGAGGATTTTGAATGCATTAAGCAACTAAGCTTTAAAAGGTTGAATACTGAGGGTGTCCCAGAACAAAGTAATTTAACTTCAGCAAAAATGGATTCATTACTCTATTGTACTACTGCTATTGTAATACTATTTTATCAGTATTATGAGGGAGAAGAAGCTCTAATTTTAGAGGAGGAGAGTCCTGAACCAAAAAGGAAGGCTGAAAACAATGTCCGGGAGCATCTTCACATACAAATATGATGCAAGTTCGGAGTTTTCTGAATGTAAACTCCTTGGATAAGTTAATTATGGATATATAGGGGAGATGTTGGATGTGGGGATTCCTTCCAATCTGAGAGTTCCGTTGAATGTACATGGCATGGAATAAATTGCCACTTACAGATTTTACTCAGTTTTAAACTTCACTGACTGACTTGTCACTTTCTCTTACTCTGTCCTACCTTACAAAGCTGGAGTGAACATATATTGAGAGGAACCAGCTGCGCTGCTTTGAGCCTGTTGGAAAGAATTTAACTCAGCAGACAAAATGAACTAAGAATCTGATAAATGCAGATTCATGTAGATACTATCAGAATGCATTGCAAGGTCTTTATGAATCTAGACAATTGAATTGCTGGCAAAATATTTTTAGGAAGAGAAGCATCTCTGTTTAAGAAATATCCATATCTTTTCCTTGTCAATTCTAGGGCAATGGTCTGGTGGTCTGTTGTCACAGTGCATGGTGTTCAGTTGTTTTTATTTACATTTAAAATACATTTAAAACAATTGGGCCAATTTTGAAGCATTTTTGCTCTTCTCCTAAAGGCTAAAGTTAGAAGGCTGAACAGGTGCACTTTACCTCCCTTGTTACACATTGCGTATTATTCCAGAAAAAAGGTCTAATTTTGACTTCTCTTGTGAGATGCTGATATAAGTATATTTAAGACCAAAGATTTCGACAGGTAGTCCTCAACGTTTGACCATAATTGAATCCAAAATATCTGTTGCTAAGTGGGACATTTGTTAAATGAGTTTTTTTCCCATTTTATGATCTTCCTTGCCACAGTTGTCAAGTGAATCACTGCACTGTTAAGTTAGTAACATGGCTGTTAAGTGAATCTGGCTTCTTCATTAGCTTTACTTGTTAGAAGATCTCAAAATGTGATCACATGACCCCAGGACAATAGGAATATGAGTCAGTTGTCAAGCATCTAAATTTTGATCACATGATTTCGGGGATGCCGCAATGGTCATAAGTGTAAAAAACGGTCATAAATATTGAGATGGTTTACTATATTGATTTAAAAGTGATTTTATAACACTGTGATGTGCTTGAAAGGCAGTGATGTGTCTCTGAAGCACAAAAATGGTGTGTCTTAGAATGCAAGACATGGAGTTTGTATTTCTTTCAGGTCCAAAGAGCTGCTCTCATTTTCTTGCCCTTCATTGATTCTTTCCTTTCTCCATCTTGGGCCATTCCCTGATCAGGATTACTCATCTGTTTCACCTGCACTCTTCACACAGATATAGTGAGGACTGCTTCACTAAGAGAAGCCCTTCCTCCACAGAGTTGGGGATCCAGGCACTGAGGCAGAGATCCTATCACAATTCTTAACTCTTTCCCTTCTCTGCACCTCCCCAGTTGCTGCTCCTCTTGTTTACAATCTGAGCCATTTTACACTTTCAGGAGGGGATACTAGTTACATTCCCCCACCCACTCATCTACATTCTCTTTTACATGAGAATCAATGTCTGTGCTTGTAACAAAATATTAATATTCCTAGTATTATTAGGAAGGTGTAGAGTTGAGCTGAAGAGAGTACAAACTATCCTAATTCCTACAATATGTATGTCTCTGCTACATGAAACCATTTTTGAAGCTTATAAGCCCTTCTTAATAAGCCATTTCACTTCTGGAGGTATAGACGTTCCCAAGCATCATATTTTTATTATTGTCCCCTAACTGGAGTAAATGGATGGACTATCGGCAGAAGTGACCTCCTGGGGAATCAGGGAGAGATTTGTTAAAGGCCTGAGCAGACTATAGATTTATTGATTCTAGGAAGTTCGAAATTTATGGAATGAAATACTATGCGCCACAGGAGATTCAGTGCATTCTTTAAAATATTAGCATGTATCATTTCTTTTAGTACTGAAAACTGCAAACGTCTTCTTCGTCCTCTATAAACAGATTGTGATTATGAAAACAATGAAAAGGGAGGGCAATCACATATCGTTTACACACATCGGATGGGTTTACAACCTACTCATTTTTTAACAAAATGTATTTTTTATGCATTTTCCTTTATTATGCATCATGTTTCCATTTCTGCAACAGCAGTGTACTATCTCTATCAAATCTTTTTAAAGTATATATAGTATTATACACTCTAATTATAATCATTGTTCTCATAATGATACAATGTAGTCTCTTTTAATTATACATAATATTGTACATCATAGTTATAACTCTTAATCTCATAGTTATAGCATAAAAGTCTATACACTTGTCACTCTATACACTTTCCAAGCTTTCCAAAAACATCAGTTGAGTGAAAATAATTTAGTATTCTTTGTTCTCTTGATCCAAACTTTAAAGGAGATTGACTAGGAAAAACAATTTATCCCCTTGACCTTCATCATTGCTCCATAATGTTTACTAAGGATTTTAGAAAACTGCAATGATAAATATAGGGAAAGTATCATCCCCCTCAGAAAAAAACCCCAAAATTGGAGCATTGGGAAATATGTAAAAGTGCTGCGTGTATTACCAGTCCTCGATGGTTTCTCCAATTTCATAGTCATGCTTTCTTCATGGCCTTCCAACCAGTTTTTCTTTAGCACCAACCTTGTTAACTGTCTAAGTCCCAACAAGGCCCATCAAGCACTCATCATTTGCACCACTTTCAGAAAACATTAGGAAGATACACGGAGAGCTCCTAAGTAATGAGGCTCTTTTGCTATCCTTTACTTGTAAAACCTGAATCCTGTAAATATATACAGGAGACTAAAAAAGCAGAAACAAAAGCATTTTGAGACAAAATTGACAAAAATATAGCAAAGGTTTGGCTGTTCATCAAATCATTCAAAATATTAGCATGCATTTTTTATATCATGGCTGAAAACGACACAATTTTAATTTCCTTTTCCTCTGTAAACAGGTTATGCTTATGAAAATGATGGAAGCGGAAGAGAATCAGACATTGCTTACTGATTTTGTCTTGGCTGGGTTTACAACGGACCCATTTCTACGGATAATCTTCTTTATGCTGTTCTTGGTCACCTATTTCATAACATTGACAGGGAACCTGGGTCTCATAGCCCTGATCTATCTAGACTCCCGCCTGCACACTCCCATGTACTTTTTTGTGGGCAACCTTTCCTTCCTGGATATCTGGTACTCCACGGTCTACACTCCTCGGATCTTATTTGACTGTGTGTCCAAGAACAACCACATTTCCCTAGCTGGTTGTGCAGCCCAGTTCTTCTTCTCTGCTGGTTTGGCCTACACTGAATGCTTCCTATTGGCCTTCATGGCCTATGATCGCTTTGTAGCCATCTGCAACCCACTCCTTTACAACACTGCCATGCCCAAGGATTTTTGTGCCTGGCTTGTGGTAGGTGCTTATGTAGCTGGGTTTGCAAGTGCCATTATACTCACTGGTAACACTTTCCACCTACGCTTTTGTGGAAACAGTGTCATCAATCACTACTTTTGTGATGTGGCACCCCTTGTGAAGATGGCTTGTGATGACATAGGGATCTATGATCTCTTTGTGTCTTCTCTGATGGGTTGCAATCTGCTGGCAACCACAGCTGTCATCCTGAGATCCTACATTGGCATTGGGGCAACCATAGTCCGGATCCGCTCTGCTGAAGGGAGACGCAAAGCCTTTTTCACTTGTTCAGCTCACTTGGTCTCAGTCACTCTCTTCTATGGCTCCATTCTCATTATGTATTCCAGGCCCAACTCTCAACACACTCCCAAATGGGACAAGGCAAATTCATTGTTCTATACGGTAGTCAACCCTCTGATCAACCCTTTCATTTACAGCTTACGCAACAAAGATGTGAAGGCAGCCTTCAAGAAAGTCTGGGGGAAATTCACATTATCCTTTGAAGAATAGAATAAAACAGAACAGGATCGATTTGGCATGGGAAAATGGGTCACTAGTAATATCATCATGCTTACCTATTGTCAAGAATTAAATATTGGAAGCCAACAATTAGTGTTAATTTTCCTATTTCTGCAATTTCATAATGTACATACATTGCATCTTTGGGTAGATGGACAGCACTAGGATCCACATACATATACAGAGATACTTCTACATCTATATAAAGAGATGCATTTAGTATCTCTGGAAACAATTGCATCAATTAGAGAGTTATGGAATGAAATATTATGTGCCATAGGAGTTTCTGTGCATCCTTTAAAATATTAGCATGATTTATTTCAACAGTCAAAATAGCAAACTTCTTATTTCTTCTTCCTCCATGAACAAGTTGGGATTATAAAAATGATGGAAGCGGTGGGCAATTCTACTGCTTGTTTAGTAAAACCTGTTTAAATAAACAATTTTTAAAAATCATTAAAAAATAAAAGGCTGGTTATTACCTATAATCATATTTTTTTCTGGATAAGGCCCCAAGGCAAGTTATGTTTACAGCTGAATTTCCAAGAGCTCTCAAGATAGAAGTTGATTGTTTACCTGAAGAACTCGGCTAGCACAGGGGACAGTGTTTTTTTCTTTCGCAAGAAAAATCTCCCTTGGAAGCATTAGGAATAAATCTTTTGGCGTGATAATAATATTCCCAATTCAGATTGTCAAGAGGACAAATTTATTGCAACTGCTTCCATAGGGAACTGAGGCTGCCTAATCTCAGGAAGGTTATTTTACTTGGGGAAAAATAAGATTTGCATATAGGCTGATCTGTTGCGCAAAGGATCTTAGCAGGAAAATGTACTTGGCTTCATTCAGGTAAGTGTGGCATCATGAGGCATCATTTAGGGAGATGTCCCTCTCCTAAGCTTCTAGCATTCTAGGAACAAGGTCTACTCTAGTCCTCCCATAGCCCCTCTTCTCACAGCTGATTGCCAAGGCTGTCAGAGGCTGGCTCAAATGGGTCCATTATAGAGGAAGAATAGAAGAGAAGAAGATCCAAGGTGTTCACTTTTCCAACTTCTGATTTCCCCCAGAAGCAGTTCCAAGCATAGTGGAAGCTGACGTCTGAGTCTTCATCTTTGGGGACAATCAAATACAATTTGGATTAAAGGTGGTTCTTTATAATTTCCTGCACAGGGTGATGCCTGATAGTGAGACTGAGTTAGAACCCTTGATCTTGTGAGCTAGAGGGTTGTTTGACAAATAGAAGCTTCAAAGAAGATACAAAAAATATTGAATTCTTTTTTTCTGGAGAAGGATTTCAAGGGTCCAGAAATATGGGTTTTTCAACAAAGAAGGGCACCCTTGTATTCAGGGCCGAATTTAGATGAAAAGAGGCCCTAGGCTATTCCACTTATGGGGCCCTTTCACCTCCCATTTTTTAAGTTTGTAAATTACATGAGAGATAATAAAATACATCATTAATGTGATATATATCAATATATTAAATGAAACATGTTGTAATTGGTACTAACCTTTATAAAAAATGTGGCACGGATAATAAATAAAAATAAAAGGCCCCTCTTGATCTTGAGGCCTTAGGCTGAAGCCTAGTTAGCCTATAGGAAAATCCGGCCCTGCTTGTATTAGATCATATAGACAGCACAGTACTGAAGGGAAGAATTTGGGTTTCAAGGTAATTTATGCTAATTGAGGACTTTGAATGGATTAAGCACTAAGCTTTAAAAGGTTGAATACTGAGGGTGCCCCAGAAGAAAGTAATTAACTTCAGCAAAAATGGATTCATTACTCTATTGTACTATTGCTATTGTAATACTATTTTATCAGTATTATGATGGAGAAGAAGCTCTAATTTTAGAGGAGGAGAGTCCTGAACCAAAAACGAAGGCTGAAAAAAAGTCCGGGAGCATCTTCACATGCAAATCTGATGCAAGTTCGGAGTTTTCTGAATGCAAACTCCTTGGATAAGTTCATTATGGATATATAGGGGAGAAAATCCCCTGTCAATGAAGATGTTGGATGTGGTGATTCCTTGCAATCTGAGAGTTCCGTTGAATGTACATGGCATGGAATAAATTGCCACTTACAGATTTTACTCAGTTTTAAACTTCACTGACTGACTTGTCACTTTCTCTTACTCTGTCCTACCTTACAAAGCTGGAGTGAACATATATTGAGAGGAACCAGCTGCGCTGCTTTGAGCCTGTTGGAAAGAATTTAAGTCGGCAGATAAAATGAAGTAAGAATCTGATAAATGCAGATTCATGCAGACACTATCAGAATGCATTGCAAGGTCTTTGTGAATCTAGACAATTGAACTACTGGCAAAAATATTTTTAGGAAGAGAAGCATCTCTGTTTAAGAAATATCCATATCTTTTCCTTGTCAATTCTAGGGCAATGGTCTGGTGGTCTGTTGTCACAGTGCATGGTGTTCAGTTGTTTTTATTTACATTTAAAACAATTGGGCCAATTTTAAAGCATTTTTGCTCCTCTCCTAAAGGCTAAAGTTATACGGCTGAACAGGTGCACTTTACCTCCCTTGTTACACATTGCGTATTATTCCAGAAAAAAGGTCTAATTTTGACTTCTCTTGTGAGATGCTGATATAAATATATTTAAGACCAAAGATTTCTACAGGTAGTCCTCAACCTTTGACCATAATTGAGTCCAAAATATCTGTTGCTAAGTGGGACATTTGTTAAATGAGTTTTTTCCTATTTTATTGCCTCAGTTGTCAAATAAATCACTGCACTGTTAAGTTATTAAGATGGTTGTTAAGTGAATCCGGCTTCTTCATTAGCTTTACTTGTTAGAAGATCTCAAAACGTGATCACATGACCCCAGCAAAGTAAGAACCATCCCAAATATGAGTCAGTTGTCAAGCGTCTGAATTTTGATCACATGATTTTGAGGGTGCCGCAATGGTCATAAGTCATTCTTTTCAGTGCAGTTATAACTTAGAATGATTTTGTCTTAATTTCGGATGCTATAAAGTGGAGCCATTGCAAGACATCATCACCCTTTCTTTCCTCTTACAAATTTAGCTTTTACAAATGTTGAGGTGGTTTATTATATTGATTTAAAAGTGATTTTATAACACTGTGATGTGCTTGAAAGGCAGTGATGTGTCTCTGAAGCACAAAAATGGTGTGTCTTAGAATGTAAAACATGGACTTTGTATTCCCTTCAGGTCCAATGTGCTGCTCTCATTTTCTTGCCCTTGATTGATTCTTTCCTTTCTCCAACTTGGGCCATTCCCTGATCAGGATTACTCATCTGTTTCAGCCACCTGCGCTCTTCACACAGATATAGTGAGGACTGCTTCATTAAGAGAAGCCCTTCATCCACAGAGTTGGGGATCCAGGCACTGAGGCAGAGATCCTATCACAACCCTAAACTCTTTTTCTTCTCTGCACCTCCCCAATTGCTGCTTCTCTTGTTTACACTCTGAGCCATTTTACACTTTGGGGGGGGGATACTAGTTGCATTCCCCCACCCACTCATCTACTGTAGCATTCTTAACATGAGAATCAATGTCTGTGCTTGTAACAAAACATTAAGTCTAAGAAGGTGGAGAGTTGAGGTTAAGAGTGTACACTATCTTATCTTCTACAGAAGATAAGAAGGGCAATCTTGCATTAGATTCTATGGACATCACTGTACTGAAGGGAAAAATTTGGGTTCAAGGTAATTTATGCTAATTGAGGACTTTGAATGCATTAAGCAACTAAGCTTTAAAAGGTTGAATACTGAAGGTGTCCCAGAACAAAGTAATTAACTTCAACAAAAATGGATTCATTACTCTATTGTACTATTGCTGCTATTGTAATACTATTTTATCAATATTATGATAGGGAAGACAGTTGATATTTGCTCTGATTTTGTGGAATCTGCTAATTTTGTCTTTCCCAATAAGTTGCCTCCTACATGTTCAAATTCCATTTCCACAGACAGCCCAAGTCTTCACTCTTTGCTACTTTGAAATCATTCTGACTTTTTGGAATTGCCCTCCTGTTCATTGTGTTGAGGGCATATATTTTTTATACGCTAACCTTGCATCTCTTTCAAAGCTCTTGTACACCCACATATGTGGAAGTTATTCATATTGGATTCACTATGGGGCCAATGCCTACAGAAGTACATAAAATTATAAACTAAGTCCTTCGTTGGACCCTTACGCTTCCTTTAACAAATGGCACAACTCCTTGGAGTCCCAAAATATCAGCCAGGGATGTCAACACAGTTAGCATTAATATTAGCAACAAAAATAAGCATACAAACCTCAGTTTTATTGTACAATTAATCTCCCTATCTTATAAAGATTCCAGCTTTAACGCTCTATTAAATAAGTTATGTAAAATAAAGAAGATAAAAGGAGAATAAACATGAACAAAAGGAACAGTTTGGATACACTTTTAATTTTCCCCCATAAGCAGCAGATGGAGCCATTTCAGGAGCAAATTGATGAAGTCTGCCTTTCCCACCCAGCTGCCATACAGATGTTTTGCACATTTGGTCGCTTTGGCTTGTAGACTGCTCTGGATGAGATTGTGGGAACTGGCTGCAATATATTGGGGAAGGGGGAAACCAGGGTAAGACTGTTTGGTTGAAGTATTTGTTTCTCTAAGAGTAGAAGAACAGAATTTTTTGCTTATGATATATTTATTGCTTATGAAGTAGCTAAACATGAAGAAACAAATGTCATGAATAATGGTGATGTAGTGAATGAAATAGAGGATGTTTGATGACAAAACAATGGTGATATGGTTGAACCTACTGAATTCAAGATTAAAGTTCTCAAAGCAGATTCAGAGGAGGAAAGTCCTGAACCAAAAAGCAAGGCTGAAAACGAAGTCCGGGAGCATCTTCACATACAAATATGATGCAAGTTCGGAGTTTTCTGAATGCAAACTCCTTGGATAAATTAATTATGGATATATAGGGGAGAAAATCCCCTGTCAATGAAGATGTTGGATGTGGTGATTCCTTCCAATCTGAGAGTTCCGTTGAATGTACATGGCATGGAATAAATTGCCACTTACAGATTTTACTCAGTTTTAAACTTCACTGACAGACTTGTCACTTTCTCTTACTCTGTCCTACCTTACAAAGCTGGAGTGAACATATATTGAGAGGAACCAGCTGCGCTGCTTTGAGCCTGTTGGAAAGAATTTAACTCAGCAGATAAAATGAAGTAAGAATCTGATAAATGCAGATTCATGCAGACACTATCAGAATGCATTGCAAGGTCTTTGTGAATCTAGACAATTGAACTACTGGCAAAAATATTTTTAGGAAGAGAAGCATCTCTGTTTAAGAAATATCCATATCTTTTCCTTGTCAATTCTAGGGCAATGGTCTGGTGGTCTGTTGTCACAGTGCATGGTGTTCAGTTGTTTTTATTTACATTTAAAACACATTTAAAACAATTGGGCCAATTTTGAAGCATTTTTGCTCTTCTCCTAAAGGCTAAAGTTATACGGCTGAACAGGTGCACTTTACCTCCCTTGTTACACATTGCGTATTATTCCAGAAAAAAAGTCTAATTTTGGCTTGTCTTGTGAGATGTTGATATAAGGATATTTAAGACCAAAGATTTCTACAGGTAGTCCTCAACGTTTGACCATAATTGAGTCCAAAATATCTGTTGCTAAGTGGGACATTTGTTAAATGAGTTTTTTCCCATTTTATGATCTTCCTTGCCACAGTTGTCAAGTAAATCACTGCACTGTTAAGTTAGTAACATGGTTGTTAAGTGAATCCGGCTTCTTTATTAGCTTTACTTGTTAGAAGATCTCAAAATGTGATCACATGACCCCAGGACAATAGGAATATGAGTCAGTTGTCAAGCATCTAAATTTTGATCACATGATTTCGGGGATTACGCAATGGTCATAAGTGTAAAAAACAGTCGTACATCATTCTTTTCAGTGCAGTTATAAATTTGAATGATCACTAAATGAACTGTTGTAAGTCAAGGATGACCTGTACAACATTTCCCTCCTTTCTTTCTTTCAGACTGAAATTCCACCCATCGTTGTAAAATTCCTATGTGCAAAACGGGCCCTTTGGAACTCATCAGGTATTTCGGCATTTTTTCCCCCCATTGGCAGTTTGTGTCAGCCGTGGATGGCCCTGCCATACCCCTTCTTCCCTCATCACATTCCCTCCTCAGACAAGTGGATTTAACCAAGTTTTATGCTTCCCCTCCCAGCGATGAATTCTTAGGCTTAGTTCTTAATTCTTAGGCTTTGCTATTTCCAAGTCGACAAGAAGCCTCCTTCTCCACCCCACCCTGATCAGCTACATTGGATGATTTTGTCTTAATTTGAGATTTAAAAGTTATTTTATAACACTGTGATGTGCTTGAAAGGCAGTGATGTGTCTCTGAAGCACAAAAATGTGGAAGCCCTCTGCCTTACAATGCAAAACATGGTGTTTGTATTCACTTCAGGTCCAAAGGGCTGCTCTCATTTTCTTGCCTTGATTGATTCCCTCCTTCTCTCCAACTTGGGCCATTCCCTGATCAGGATTACTCATCTGTTTCAGCCACCTGCGCTCTTCACACAGACATAATAAGGACTGCTTCACTAAAAGAAGCCCTTCCTCAGCAGAGTTAGGGATCCAGGCACTGAGGAAGTGATCCTATCACAGCCCTTAACTATATCCCTTCTCTGCAGCTCCCCAGTTGCTGCTTCACTTGTTTACAATCTGAGCCATTTAGCTGTTTCTTAAAACATGCTAAATTTCATTTCCCTATCCACCCATCCTTTGTAGCATTTTTCTAGATGACAAATGTTGCCTATACTCATCACAAAACTCAGTCAGATAAGGTGAGAAAAAATTGTGTAGTACGTTCAATTGATTTTAAATATTGGGCACTTATTTATAATAATAATAATAATAATAATAATAATAATAATAATAATAATAATAATAATAATAATAATAATAATAATAATAATAATAATAATAATATATTTATTTCTTAGCCGCACCCTCTCCCGAAGGACTCGGGGCGGCGTACAACGAAACATACGAAATAAATATGTAAACAAAACAAACATATAACAAAGACATACACTGAAACATACACAAGGAATGGAATGTTCTAGAAACTACAAGCAAAACCAGTCTGCAGCACAATTAGCAACAGCATACGGAAAATGTCAGAGGGTTTCTTCAAAATCATAACATGCATTTTTTTGTTGTTGTGGGACTGAAAACTGAAAAAACTTACTTCTCTTTCAACTATAAACAGGTTACACTTCTGAAAATGATGGAAGTGGAAGGCAACTGGACCCTGGTCACTGAATTTGTCTTGGTTGGTTTTACAACAGATCCGTTTCTACGAATAATCTTCTTTGTGCTGTTCTTAGCCTCCTATACCCTAACACTGACTGGGAACCTCGGTCTCATGTCCTTAATCTACCTGGACTCCCGTTTGCACACACCCATGTACTTCTTTGTGGGCAGCCTTTCCTTCCTGGACGTCTGGTACTCCACAGTCTACACTCCTCGGATCTTGTCTGACTGTGTGTCCACAAACAACCACATGTCCCTTGCTGGTTGTGCAGCCCAGTTCTTCTTCTCTGCTGGATTAACCTTCAGTGAATGCTTCCTATTGGCCTTCATGGCCTATGACCGCTTTGTGGCCATCTGCAACCCACTCCTTTACGCCACTGCCATGCCCAAGAAACTCTGTGTCCAGCTAGTGGTGGGGTCGTATGTAGCCGGCTTTGCCAATTCAATTGTACACAGTGGTAACACTTTCCGTCTACGCTTCTGTGGTAGTAATATCATAAACCACTACTTTTGTGATGTACTACCACTTGTGAAGATGGCTTGTGATAACACACAAGTGCATGAACTTATCCTGAAAGCTACCATTGGTTGTAATTTGCTAGTAACCACAGCTATCATTGTGAGCTCCTACATTGGTATTGGGGCAGCCATAGTCCGCATTCGCTCTGCTGAAGGGAGACGCAAAGCCTTCTTCACTTGTTCAGCTCACTTGGTCTCAGTCACTCTCTTCTATGGCTCCATTCTCATCATGTACTCCAGATCCAACTCTCAACATGCTCCCAATTGGGACAAGGTAAATGCATTGTTCTATACGGTAATCAACCCACTGGTCAATCCTTTGATTTACAGTTTACGCAACAAAGATGTGAAGGCAGCCTTCAAGAAAGTCTGGGGGAGATTAACAGCACACAAAATAATGGCACTGACATATTATTTATTCAAATTAGATTGCAGAGTCAGAAATTAACTTCTACTCTCTAGTGAGAGCCTTCCTTCCTTCTACAATGGAGAGAGGCAGCATATCCTCAAAATCTCCAAACTCACTTCTTTTAATAGCTGATTATTTGCCATGAATGCATCTTCCCTCATCTTTTCCTGTCCAATTACATCCTCAGTTATTATACACAAGAAAAGAAAAGAAAATAGGTAGACAGAATCTAAGAGTATAAGACGCACCTTTTCCCTCAAAAAAGAGGCTGAAAATCTGGGTGCATCTTATACATTGAATACAGCATTTTTTGCCTCCCGAAGCCCCGCCCCGTCACCAAAATGGCCGTGCAGAGCTTGTAGAAGACTTTCAGAGAGCTCCTGGGGGCTGGGGAGGGCAAAAATGAGTGAAAAACAGACCATTTCTTGCTCAATTTCCCCCCCCAGCCCCCAGGAGTATTCAATAAGTCTCCAAATGGCTATGCATGCAATTTTTCAACAAAAACAGGCCATTTGGGGGGGCACCCCCAGGAGCACTCTGCAAGCCCCCTAAAAGCTATTTCTTTTTTTGAAAAATAATGGCCTGTTTTTGCAAAAAATGGGCCATTTTTGAGAGGTTTGCAGAGTGCAAAACCCTTTTTAAAAAAAAATTTACCTCTTACTGGTCAAGCATAAGAAAATTTGTTTGTGGGAAAGGCAAACTACTTATGGAAGAAACATATGCCTACCTTTCTCTCAGTCTCTACCCGTAGTTTGAACATTAGAATAGGTTTTCTCACAACCACATTTACATGCTCATTCATTTCTTGAATTGGGAGAAATGCATTCCAGCCTTAACTGCATTAATTCAACACCTGAGGCATAGCCTGTTTTAGGAATGTCATCAGCAAGTCCTTCTAGATTTCACATGGGATAATTTAAGCACACAGTCATTCATGCATTTCCCCAACTCCATTTCCTCTTCCAGGAGGTACCAGTGTCTGGCACAAAAGACAATCAGAAACTCCCTCTTTAAAGTGAAGATTGGGTGGGGTTGATTTACTGTAGTTAGTACTCGGATATAAAATTTAGCCATCTATCAAGTTACCAAAATCACAGATTAGAGCCACGTTGTACTGTACTCAGTGCCTATAGTCTGAAATCTTCCACGGATAGAAAATAAAAGAATGCACCACAAGTAGCTCTTCCATCTCTCCTGAGACAAAGGAAGAGACACCTATAGTATAAGCACTAAGGCTTCCAGAGACAAAGGCTTCATTAGAAGAGGACTAGCCTTCTTTTGTTAATTACAGGGGGGTCTAACCTAGTGTATACTGCTGAAACTTGCTATTCATGGAAAGAGATGTTTTCCTCTCAAACATATGGAAGCCTCATGCTTAACAGGCATTGAGTCTGCAGGCACTCGTATCTGGTTCTGTAGCTTACAAGGAGACTGGTGTTTTCCCTTCACCACACAAGTCATAGAGAACAATGTAGTTTTCCAATTTCTTCTGAATAAATAAATGTACTTGAAGATGAAATAAACAGGAAAATTAGGAATATATTTTTGGATTTATAATCAAGGACAAGCCACTTCTGAGAATAGTGCATAGAAAAACCACATGGACTTGTTTCTGCAATCCAGGAGTCAAACCAGATTCTGGCAGGTGGGATGTTGAGGGTTGTCATTGGAAGCCTGCAGGAGGATTTAGTATTCTCAAGAATTTCATCAAATATTAGATGCTATCATAATTGGGTTGTTTTGCAATGCTACTTAAAATATAATCAGACCTTTGGTAAGCATACCCTCTGTTGGTACCCTCTATTTGTCAGGTGCAAAGAATTGGGACTGTATGTTAAATTAAAAGAGTCAATGGAATTTAAGAGGATTTGGAGCATTTGTGAGAATGTAACAATTCTAGCCTGATGACTCATTTAACTCCCACTCCTTCTGCCTGATCTTTTCATATACTATTTGAGGAATAGCAATAGCACTTAGACACTTTACATCCCTCTCTAAGTGGTTTACAGAGCATATTGCTCCCAACAATCTGGGTCCTCATTTTACACACCTCGGAAGGATGGAAGGCGGAGTCAACCTTGAACCTGGTGAGATTCAAACTGCCAAATTTCTGGCAGTCAGCAGGAGTAGCCTGCAGTACTACATTCTAACCACTGCGCCACCACAGCAAATGGTATAGATATACATTTTTAATTCTGTGTTCCATTTCTCTGCTTATTACTAAATGTCATTTTAGAGGGTTTTTTTTTCCCAGAAAAGATCTAGACATGTGATGAGTGCAGCTGAATTTCTAAATGGCCTCAAGGCGGAAGATGAAATGAATGTTTATCTGAAGAACCCAGTACCCCAGAGAATCTTTTCCTAGATAAAACTCCCTTTGGAGGAGTTAAGATTAAAAAATAGTTTTGGCATCATATAAATAATCATCACATGCTTCCATAGGGAACTAATGTTTTGCCTAATTTGAAGGAGGACTGTGGGCATGTTGCACAGGAAAACATAAGACTCCCATATATGGGCTCATCCAGACTTAAACAGACTTAAAGGGAAAATGAACTTGGCTTCATCAAATTAAGTTCGATGCCTCTGGACGTAATTTAGGGAGCTGCCCCCTAAACGTCTATTGTTCCCATAGTTTGGACCTGAGTTGGTGGCCATTCAATTTCTTTTCATTTTCTGAAATTTTCATTTACTATGGGAATTAATCTTGCCACTGATCAGGGCCTTAGAATGAGAGATAGAAGATCCAGGAGTCCAAGTGCAGCTCTGGGAACCAGGCAGCGGAAGCTTCTTACAATGTTTTCTTTGAAATGGTTAATTACACAAACTAATGACCTCCACGAAGTGGAAAGTGTTTGAGGAAAAAAGAGAGTAAACCTAGGTCTAAGTAAAAGATAACTCCCTGATGAGATGAGTCACCGAAAGAACATTGGTTGCATAGCTTGCAGTTGTTCAAAGTAAATGAGGGCAGATCTTTTCTGCTGCTTCACTGGCAGGAAATGTCATCGAAGGGCATCAGGGATGGGCAAAGGCTCTTTGGGCCGCAATAAAATTATGTCAAAGAAAGAACAAGTTTATGAATCAACACAGAGCACCCACCTCTGATGTTGCTTGTGATTCAAGGATAGGCTGAAAGACAGCCAAAGAAGCACAGCCAACTCCAGGTAGCCAGCTTGGGACTCTTGTTCCAAGGAAGAAAACCCTTCTGCTTCTCTAGCCCCACTCCCAAACTTTGGGGAGGAATCCTGTTTAAATTTTCCACCAAGAGTGTGTCTGTTTTTTCTCATGAAATTGGGAGAAGGAAGCTACCTCAGGAAAGCTAGAAAATGGTATGTCTCAGAGCAGTTTCAGATGCTACAGCAACTGCTCAGATGGTCTTGATTTCTGGAGAAGGTTTTCAAGGATTCAGAAAGATAAGAAGCTTTTCAATACATTTCATCATCATGTCAGACAGGATATTTTAGGGATTAGAGGAAAGAGAGATTTAGACCTGGTATGGCTTACCCAGATTTGAATGCATTAGAGCACAGTACTCTACAGGCTACTTCAGCTGTCTGCTACCTGCAGTTCGGCAGTTCAAATCTCACTGGCTCAAGGTTGACTGACTCAGCCTTCCATCATTCTGAGGTGGGTAAAATGAGGAGCCAGATTGTTGGGGGCAATAGGCTGACATTGGTAAACCGCTTAGACGGGGCTGTAAAAGCACTATGAAGCGCTATATAAGTCTAAATGCTATTGCTGTACATGTAAAAGAGGAACCTGACCAGTTATTTATAATGTCTCTTTCCTCACTTGCAGTTTTTCTTTATAATCAGGAGTCTCTGCCAAATCCAGTGTTCTTCAAACATACCGGAGTGGCTTTATCTTGTCTGAAATTGAAACTCTAGATAGTTTCATGTCTCTCCCTGATCAACTATGAAGCCACCTCCTTGCCTATACTCTGTTGACTTCTAGGCTCTTCTTCTTCTTCTTCTTCTTCTTCTTCTTCTTCTTCTTCTTCTTCTTCTTCTTCTTCTTCTTCTTCTTCTTCTTCTTCTTCTTCTTCTTCTTCTTCTTCTTTTTCTTCTTCTTCTTCTTCTTCTTCTTCTCTTAACTTGGGAAGCCACATATTACATTGTTATAATCCCTCATTCTTTCATTTCCTTTTTCCTTTGTGGCCCTACAAAATTGAACTTTTAGAAATATTTGGATGGTTTATTAGATGTGGGAATAGGGATAAAACCCCAAGTTATTTGGGTAAAGAAAGAACCTGATAGATTCCATTTTGAATAAACTATATATCTATCCAGTTTGCTACTCTGGAAAATTACTGCTTGGGACAAGTTAAAGGTTGCAATGACCCAGCTAGAAATAGTTTAATGGCACCTGGAAGTTCCCTATATAAAAAGTGGAAAGAGGGGGACATAACTGAGGCAGAATATCAGCAAATAGCCCGAGCCTGTAAAGATGAAGTGAGGAAAGCTAAGGCTCACAATGAAGAAAGGCTTGCCACAAAAGTAAAAATTAACCAAAAAAAGCTTCTTCCAACATGTTAAAAACAAGAAAAAAGTTCAGGAAACAATTGGTCCATTGCTGGGAGAAAGTGGCAAGAAGGTGACAAGCAACAGGGAGAAACTTCAAAGAAGATACAAAAATGTTGAATTGCTCTTGTTTTCTGGAGAAGGATTGCAAGGGTCCAGAAATATGGGTTTTTCAACAACGAGGGTTTTGTATTACATAATATAAACATCACAGTACTGAAAGGAAGAATTTGGGTTCAAAGTAATTTATGCTACTTGAGGACTTTGAATGCATTAAGCAAGTAAGCTTTAAAAGGTTGAATGCTGAAGGTGTCCCAGAACAAAGTAATTAATTTCAGCAAAAATATATGCATTACTCTATTGTACTATTGTTGCTATTGCAATACTATTTTATTAGTATTATGATAAAGAAGACAGTTGGTATTTGCTCTGATTTTGTGGAATCTGTTAATTTTGTCTTTCCCAATAAGTTGCCTTCTACAGTAGATATCCATGTGGTCTCCCATCTAGTGCTCCTAGGCCTTTATCTTGTCCTTCCTTCATAAATGCTGAATCCTGTAATATATCCACGATATTAAAAAAGCAGAAGCAAAAGCATTCTGGAGCAAAACTGACAAAATCAAAACGTGTCGAGGGAGACGGATTCAATACATAATTCAAAACATTAGCATGCACTCTTCATATCAGAGGTGAAAACATCACAATTCTAACTTCTTTTTCAGGTTACGCTTATGAAAATAATGGAAGTGAAAGGCAATCGGACATTGGTTACTGATTTTGTCCTGGTTGGGTTTACAACAGACCCATTTCTACGCCTAATCTTTTTTGTGCTGTTTTGGCATCCTATTCTCGAACGCTGGCTGGGAACCTGGGTCTCATGGCCCTGATCTACCTAGACTCTCATTTGCACACTCCCATGTAGTACTTTTTTGTTGGCAGCCTTTCCTTCCTGGATATCTGGTACTCCACAGTCTACACTCCCTGGATCTTATTTGACTGTGTGTCCAAGAACAACCACATTTCCTTAGCCTGTTGTGCAGCCCAGTTCTTCTTCTCTGCTGGCTTGGCCTGTACTGAATGCTTCCTACTGGCCTTCATGGCCTATGATCACTTTATAGCCATCTGCAACCCACTCCTTTACAACACTGCCATGCCCAAGAAGGTCTGCATCCAGTTTGTAGTAGGAGCTTATGTAGTGGGCTTTGCCAATGCAATTGTACACACTGGCAACACTTTTCGGCTACATTTCTGTGGTAATAATGTGATCAACCATTACTTTTGTGATGGGCCACCACTTGTTAAAATGTCCTGTATTTTCACAGGTGTCCACGAACTCATTGCAGCTACTGTATTGGGTTCCAATTTGCTAGTACCCACAGCTATCATTGTGAACTCATAGGTTGGCATTGGAGCAGCCATAATTAACATCCGGTCAGCTGCAGGGAGACGCAAAGCCTTCTTCACTTGCTCAGCTCACTTGATGTCACTTGACCTCTTCTATGGTTCCATTCTCATCATGTACTTCACACCCAACTTTCACCACTCTCCAAACTGGGACAAGACAAATGCACTGTTCTATACTGTAGTCAACCCTCTGGTAAAACCCTTTCATTTACAGTTTACGCAAGGATGTGAAGGAAGCCCTCAAAAAAGTTGATAGGAGATTCATAGCACCCAAATGAAGGCCATTGAAACTCTCTTTCTCCAGACAAATTTCAAACAAGTTAAATCTTACTTTATGGTATCAACCCTCCCTCCCTCCCTTCCTTTCTCCCTCATGGTCAAGGGAATCATCTTCAAAATCTCCATATTTGTTGTTCTTGATGGGAAATTGTTTCTCACACACATCTTCCCCGTCCTTTCTCTACCCGAAAGCATCTTCAAAATATGGTCCACAGGGGGTAAATAGAATGAAGCATAGCAGGCAAGATCAGGATGGAAACATTGGTCAATGATAAACTAGGGACACAGTTTCAGCCTTGAGAAAGATGAAAATGTATCAATTGAAGGTGTGCTTAATTCTTTCCCAACATTACCCACTATTTGAAAATTACCTAAGGGCTCTTTTCTTAAAGCCCTCCTCATAGTCCCATTCTATAAATGTCCCTGCACTCATGGTTATTTTAAAAAGTATACAGCCTTAATCACATTGTCTCAAAACCCAGTCCTATCCTGCCTCAGCAATCTGGCTGGACAGCCTTTCCTGGTTTCATATGGGATAGTTCAAAAGCAACAACTGTTGTATTTGTTCAGCTTCACTTCCTCCCCTACCAAGGATCACCCATTAAGAAGAGGGGGGGGGAATCAGCAATTTTATTCTTTATTGAAGGGTGGAGTGGGGCTTAGCCTAACTGAAGGCAGGTAGGTAGCTGGAATCCAGGATTAGCCACCTTTTAGCCACCTTTCAACTCACCAGGGTGTGACAAGGTGGAGCAACTGTGCCAGGAATCTGTCATTCAGTCTATTGCTGAACAGGGTGCTGCACTCTTTGCATTGGCTGGAGCAGAAAAGGACTATTTCCCCCAATTTCAATGAACACTTTTTCCTTCCTTCAGACCTTCAGTAATAAAGCCCCGTGAAGAATCTTGAACATGAGTCAATTCAGATCTTTAAAATCATTTTAGCAGTTGTTAATTTTGTTCTCTTCTTCTTACTGTTTTTATTTTTATTATCGTTACTGCCATTAGTCATGGATTGTGAGCCATTAGACATTTTAAGCTCTGCTTACTCATAGTTGGTATTCAGGTTCATGAATATTTGACTTTATCAGAAAACTTCAGTTCTAAGTAGGAGTCAAATATTCTGCAAATGAATGTGGGATACATATATGAGATCAATTACTGTGCAATGATTATTTCTTGTTATTGCTATTATTAATACTTATTACATTATTTTACCAGAATCAGAATTTTGTCACTCGTATTCACAATATTGGTAGTAAAAATCACCCGAAACAACCACAAGGTCCCTTCCAACTCTGCTATTCTGTATATGCTGCATGTTTTGGCTGCTTCCAAGAAACTTGAGATGCCCTCATTTTTGGTGGAGTCTGTATCTGAATCAAAATCCACATTGTATTTCTATCAAAATATAAATAAATGGATATTTATTTATATAAAAGACTATAAAAGACTTATATCACTTTCTTTCTTCTCCTGAAAAGGATGCAATCTAAAATCTATTGAAATATTTTTTGAAAAAATGTTTTTTGTTCTTACATTTAATTATTTGTTAATTATATGTACAAGTGTCCCATTTCGGTGCTCATTCAATAAAATATACATTAAAAAGACCAAAAACAAAAATAAAGACACATATTGCTCTTTGATTGTTTTTAAAAAAATAATTTAATGTGGAAATTGTTACTCATTTTTGTTTAGATCATTGTAATTGCTATTATTGCTATTATTATTAAAAAAATAGTTTCTCCCTTTCTTCAAAAAAACCACCACCATAGCATCTAAGATTGTCTTGTTGTATGGTATACATTGCATTTATTGGACCCACTCCTGCTTGAATTTACAACATAGACTTCTGCTGTGAATGTATACTACTAGCTTTTTATTGCTGCATAGTCTCCAATTTTAATGTCCCAATCCTTTATTACTCAGCAGGGTTCTCTTTTCAAATGCTATTTTTATTCACTTATTTACTTATTCAATTTTTATGTCCACCCATTCAACCAAGTGACCCTGGGCAGCTTACAAGTCTACAACTTTAAAACAATTAAAGCAAATAATGCTGTAAATCTCCAAGTGTCATTGCATTGCAGGAATGGGTGGCAAATAAATTTAATAAATAAAATTTAAAAAACCATTAAAACAATAAAAACACCCACAAAATATATACAAATATAAACAGCAGCCATGATGATTAGTCTGCTAATAGTAAAGCCAAGTAATAGGACTGTTCTCGCATTCCGAGTACGTAGCCAAGTTTTGTGAGAAGCTAACGGGGTTGGGGCCATTCTGATTTCTGAGGGATGTTCCATAAGGCAGAAAAAGGTCCACATCTAGTTCCTGCCAGTCAGCACTCTTTGACTGATGGAATCTGGAGCAGGCACAGTCGGTTGCATCTGATTGGATGGGTAGACAGTCCTGGAGAAAGAGGTCCCTTAGATAATCTGGTCCCAAACCAAATGGATTCTTGCCACTGTTGGCACACACCTTCTTAAACTGTGAGGCTTCCACACACAGATTATATTCTGAATATATTGGGCAACCAAAAGAATACATTTTAAAGGATAAGCATCAGATTTTTACAATTTGCAATATAAAAAATATTGGTGGGCATCATTAAGTCCTATGGTCTTATGAATAATTCACATATGTTTGGAAAAATATTTTAACATATATAGATAGATGTTATATTAAATTATGAGCCAAAATTTTGGGATAGAATTACTTTCAAGAAATATGGTCTATTTGCCCTGGATTGCTCCTGAGGGAATTATTTTGAGGAACTAGAAAATGGGTATTATTTCATTATGAAGGACAGGATTTAAGAGACATATAACTTACCTATTTTTGACAAGACAATTATATCTATTAATGCAAAAAATATTTATTTTATTTGTTTTCCTTTTTTGTATTTTTGTAAATATTATATAAGTAAATAAATAAATAATAATAATTTAAAAGGATTCACTATGATCACATGTACTTTTTGGAGGGTCCCCCCCCCTCAAAAGCCCCCAAGACAAGTGATATTTGCAGCTGAACTTCTAGTGTCTTCAGGGTAGAAAATGACAGTTTATCTGGAGAATTCAGGAAGCCTCGGGAGTGATTTTTCACCTTTTTTCCCATAGGTGAAACACCCTATGGAAGATTTAGGGGGAAAAAACTTTTGGTAGTAACTATAATATTCCCACTTCATATCATCAAGAGGGATAATTTAATCTTCCATGGGGAACTGAGGCTTCCCAATTTGAAAGAAAGATGTGAGCACTTTATTCATGAAAGTACAATGTTCCCAAATAGGTTGATTTGTTGGCTTCTCCAACAGACATAGCAGGAAAATGTACTCAGCTTCATCCAGGTAAGTTTGGCATATCTGGGAATAGTTTAGGTAGATGTCCAACAGGATTCTATGGTTATCGCAATTAGGACTTGACCAATGCTCTCAAAGCCCTTTTTGTCACTTCTGATTGTCAAGGGTCTCAGAGCCATGCACCAACCCACCCCTTCTCTATTTATGAATACAGAAAGGTGTTCAAAAATGATTCACTTTTCCGATTTCTGCTTCCCTCCAGAAGCCTTCATGTGCATAGCAATCACTTCTTCCAACCCTTCCTCTAAAGGAAGGTTGGAGTCAACCATGCCTCTGACAGGAGTCTTAGAATGGGAGTTGAAAGACAAAGTCCAGGTAGAGCTCTAAGAAACAGCAGGAAAAGCTATTCACATTATATCTTTAAAAAAATTAATTATCTAAACAGTTGATTTCCATGAAGTGGAAAGAGAACTATTCACACTTTGGAGGAAAGGGGACAATAATCTGGATCTAAGCAGAAGATGGCAACCCCTTGAGGAGTCTCGGGAAAAACCTTGGTTGACAAGCGTGCAGCTGCATAAGGGGAGGGAGAGAAGATCTTTTCTGCTTCTCCATAGAATGGAAAAAAGGTACTTTCTTCTGCTGTGAGGTTTCTCTTTATTTTCCTTTTTTATAACAAATATATTGATCAGGGTAGATTCCTTGTCAAACTTGGATAAGTTTCTGCTATGAATATATGCTGTCAATTTTTCCATTGCTGTGTATTCTCTAATATTAGTCTCCCAAACATATTTGGTTTGCAAGGTTTCCCTTTTCCAGTTTTGTCCCAGAGGGACTCTTGCCACTGTCAGCGCATATTTTCATAAATTGTGAGGGATATTGTCTAGGATCATACCTAATAAAAATATGTGTGTGTTTGATTCAAATTTTATTGACAGAATTTTCTCGATATATTGATGTATTTCTTTCCCTACTGTTGAGTCTTTTTGTACATATGTTAAAATGTTCATTTTTTATTGTGGCAATTCCAATATTTATTGTACAATTAATTTATCTTGGCAATTTGTAAAATAATTATAAATCAACTATCAAATATTTTGAACCAATTTCCCCACAAATTGTAGCTTGAGATCAATGTTCTTGATTTTTTTTTTTTTGCATACGTTTTTCAAACTCTTGACATTTTCCCCTGTGTCCTTTCTTCTGCTGTGATATTTCTTTTTATTTTCTATTCAGGGTAGATTTCAGCTACATTATCCAATTCTTATTGCATTTTAAATTGTTTATTGAGTCCATATGTATAATCTTGCATATGTAATCAGATACCTCTTAATATAATTGTCCTTGAAATAGAATTGCTAGTAATGCAATTGTTGGACTGGTCCTTGCATTTAACAGACTTTCTCATCTAATATATCCCTTCACATTCTTATCTTCTTTGTCACAAAGGTACTTTTTTTCAAGAGGCAACTTAATTTTATGGAAAATCTAGTTGCCTCTTGAAAAAAAGCACCTTTGGGACCACAATGACCTGGATGACTGAGAATCTCCATAGAAGCTTATCTTCTTTGGTTTATTATTCCATACATACCTGTGAATGAGCTTGCTTTTTCTCTAAGAAAAGTTTTCCCCCAACCTTCATCACTGATCCATAACTCTTACTAGGGATGCTAGGAAGCTGTAGTGATAGACACATGGAGAGACTAATCCAAGGACAGCCTGAGAGGTAAAATCCATTTGGAATTTCTTCCTTCATTCCACTTTAACACATTTAAAAAAGGCAATATGTCCTTCAAGTCCAGGATGATGCTTTATGTTAACATGAGGAAGACCATGCAGTTTTCTTGACAAAAATGTCAAAGGTTTTTTTCCCCATAACCAGGTTTTCTCTAAATCTACAGTCAGGGATTATTTATGATTTTCCACCCAGTTTTCATCAACCCTGATCTTGTTAACAGTCTAAGCCTGCTTTCAGAAAGGATTACACTGTTCCCCTGAAAATAAGCCCTCCCCAAAAATATTGCAATACAACAGCAGGCATGAGGTGACCACACTCACCGCCTCCTGCATCTCAAAAATAATAGGATCTCCCTGAAAATAAGGCCAAGTGCTTATTTCGCGGGTCAAAAGAAAATAAGACCCTGTCTTATTTTCGGGGAAACATGGTAGTAGGCTTCATGGAGTGCTATTCCTAAGCAATGAGGGCCAAATGCTGTACTTTTCTTATAAAGGATGAATCCTGTAAATGTATTTGGAATATTAAAAAAGCAGAAGTAAAAGCATTTGGTAAAGTAAAATAGTCAAATTCATACCAAATATGCCAGAGAAGGGGGACTTCAACACTGCCAAATTTTGACTTCTCTTTCCTTTGCAAACAGGTTGTGCCTATGAAAAATGATGGAAGTAGAAGGCAATCGGACATTGCTTACTGATTTTGTCTTGCTTGGGTTTACAACAGACCCATTTCTACGCATAATCTTCTTCATGCTGTTCTTGGCCTCCTACACCCTAACACTGACTGGTAATTTGGGTCTTCTAGCACTGATCTACCTGGACTCTCGCTTGCACACACCTATGTACTTCTTTGTGGGCAGCCTTTCCTTCCTGGATATTTGGTACTCCACAGTCTACACTCCTCGGATCTTGTCTGACTGTGTGTCCAAGAACAACCACATGTCCCTAGCTGGTTGTGCAGCCCAGTTCTTCTTTTCTGCTGGCTTAGCGTACACTGAATGCTTTCTACTGGCCTTCATGGCCTATGACCGTTTTGTGGCCATCTGCAACCCACTTCTTTACAACACTGCCATGCCCAGAAAGCTCTGCATCCAACTGGTGGTAGGAGCTTATGCAGCTGGCTTTGCCAATGCAATTGTACACACTGGCAACACCTTTCGGCTACATTTCTGTGGCAATAATGTGATCAACCATTACTTTTGTGATGGGCCCCCACTTCTTAAAATGACCTGTAATGACATAGGTGTCTATGAACTCATTGTGGCTGCTGTATTGGGTTCCAATTTGCTGGTAACTACAGCTATAATTGTGAGCTCATACATTGGCATTGGAGCAGCCATAGTTAACATCCGGTCAGCTGCAGGGAGACGCAAAGCCTTCTTCACTTGCTCAGCTCACTTGATGTCAGTCTCCCTTTTCTATGGTTCCATTTTCATCATGTATCTCACACCCAACTTTAACCACACTCCAAACTGGGACAAAGCAAATGCACTGTTCTATACTGTAGTCAACCCTCTGGCCAACCCTGTCATTTACAGTTTACGCAACAAGGATGTGAAGGCAGCCCTCAAGAAAATCTGGGGTAAATTCACCATAACCAAATGAATGCCATTGATAATCCCTTTCCCCAGATTGTACTTAAGATGATTTAAACCTATACTGTCATCCTTCCTTCCTTCCTTCCTTCCTTCCTTCCTTCCTTCCTTCCTTCCTTCCTGCCTGCCTGCCTGCCTGCCTGCCTGCCTGCCTGCCTGCCTGCCTGCCTGCCTGCCTGCCTTCCTTCCACAGCAATCATGATGATAGACATGTATGAATGAAACATGTGCTTAATTCTCTCCCAAACTCTAACCAATATTTGGGAATTACCTCAAGGGTGTTCTCTTAGAGTCCTTCTCACAGTCACGTTCACATTTGTGATCCTGCACTGATGTAATTATTTAAGAAAGTGTACCAGCTTAAATTGCATTGCCCAAAAACTGAGTCCTATCCTACTTCAGCATTCTGGCTGGATAGTCCTTACTGATTTCATATGAGACAATTTAAAGGCAATAATTGGTATATTCCTTCAGCTTCACTTCTGCCTCAACCAAGGATCTCCCATTAGAAATTATTGTCTTTACCGAAGGGGGCAGTGGGGCAGCCGAACGGAAGGCAGGTAGTTGGGGTCGAGGATTAGCCATCTTTCAATTCACCAGAGTGACAGGATATAGGGCAACAGTGCTCTCTGTGCCAGTGTTCTGTCTTTCAGTCTGTTGTCGAACAGGATGTCACATTCTTTCCATTGACTGAAGCAGAAAAGAGTTCTTTTTCTCCTTTTCTATGAACCCTTCTTCATTTGCATATTCAATATTTCAATTTCCCCCATATCCTTTTTGTGGTCTATCGTTTTTTAAATCCACCTTTGAATCAATATCAGCTTCACTAGTAAATTGTATCTAAATTATTGTTTCTTGTTGAATGGATGTTCTAAAACAATTCTCATTTTTTTTAAACTGTCTTTTTTTATTTGTGATATTTATGCATTTATTTAAGTTATATGCCTCATATGTCATTTTTCATTTAAAGAAACCACCAAATATCCAGAAAAAATGGCCAAAACAAAGAAAAGATCCATACTACTATTTGGAGTTTTTTTAAAGAATTAAATTGGACATTTGGTGCTTATTTCTGTTTGTATCATGTTTGTTGTTGTTATTGTTGTTGTTGTTATGATGATGATGGTTCAACATCCAGTCAACCAGATGTTTAGATTGGATATGCCATTTTTGACCACCTATCAAGTCTTTTCTAAGGTCCTGGGATAGGCTGAAGTTATTCTTTGATGGGATTAAAGGTTGTGTTGCAGGATGGAAGTGGTTCCAAATAAAGCTGCCTTTTACAACTGACTGATTTGGATTTTGTCATGGTGTTCAAATGGAGCTCCAGCTCCACCTGTTGGGCCTGCGGGGAATTAGGCTCCCAATCCTCAGACCAATTAACACATTAAAACATTTTAAAACACTTAAAACATCCAAAGTAACTATGCATAGTAGCTGAGATACTTGACCAGTTAGTAATTCAGCCAGGAAACGGGGCTCTTGACACATTCAGCACCCAGGGCACAGAACATAGACAGGTGTTTAGGGCCTTATGAAAGGTTTAAAGGGTTGGGACCATTCTAATCTCTGAAGGGAGGATATTCCATAGATCAGGGGCTGTTGCGGAAAAAACATGACTTATAGTACCTACCAGTTAACAATCTTTGTCTGAGAGGATCTATGGCATGCACAATCTGCTATATTAACTTTGATAGGTAAAATCTCTTGGAGAAAGGTGATCCCTCAGGTAATCAGGTACCCAGCTAACTATCACTTTGAATGACCTGGAACCACACCAGTAAGCAATGGAGCTTACATGGAAGTGGTGTTATGTACCATTTATCACAGAAGTAAGTGCACCCCCTCACATTTTTTAAATATTTAAATATATATGTATGCTATATATCTGGCACCATTTATTACCCCCACAACCACATTCTGCATCACTTCAAGTTTCTAAATGCTCTTCAGGGGTAGCCTCATGTAGAGCATGTTATAATAGTTTAAACAAGAGGTTTCAATGGTATGAGTCCCTGTAAGCAGGGCCTTCCAGTCCAGGAATGGTGTACCACCCAAAAGTATGCAAAGACTCTCCTAGCTACAGCTGCCACTTGCTCATTGAGCAGGAAGTGCAAAACTAATAGGATCCCCAGATTGTGCACTTGGTTTGTCTATGGTAGTGCAACCCCATCCAGAACTAAAGATGGAAGAACCTTGTGTCTGGAGGGGCCAAATACCCACAGCCATTCTGTCTTTCTAGGGTTGGCTTGGAACCTGTTTTATCCCATCAGGTTTCCAACAGCCTCCAGACAGTGAGATAAGATGTCTGCAGCATCATTCAAGGGGCCTGGGATAGAGATAGAAAGCTAAATGTCATCTGCACATTGATAATATCTCATGCCAAACTGATGGATCACCTCACCTTGTGGCCTCATGTAAATGTTATAGAAAGGGAGAGAGAATCGAACCCTGAGGCACCCGATAAAGAGACTGTGGGCAGGATCTTTCTCTCTCTATCAACACCAACTGGAATCAGCCACAGAGGCAGAAGAGAACTAACACAATACAGTGCTGCCCAGCCCCTATTCCTTAAGCCAGCTCAGAGGTATGCTATAATTGATAGTATTGAACACTGTTGAGAGGTCAAGAAGAGCCATGATGGATGTACTACCTCCATGCTGCTCCCACCAAAGGTCATCCATGAATGCAATCAATGCTGTCTCAGTCTCCAACCCTGGTCTGAACCACAACTGAAATGGATCTGGGTAATCTGCTGCTATGCGGCCACGCTCTCTGCCACCTTCTCTAAAAAGGAAAGATTGGAGACTGTACAGACAACTTGGATTGAATGATGTTACTTTGAGGAAGGGGTGCACCATCATATTTTTAAGAGCCAACAGGCCACTCCTTCTAAGAGAAATTAACCACCACCCAGACCCAATCACACTTGAGTTGGGTCTGAATGGTTTAGCTCCATGCAATGGAGCTACCTCTGACTCTGTATCTAGAGATGGCAGGTTGAAATCTCCCAGCACCATAAGTTCAGGGATGTCTACTACCAACCCAACTATGGAATCAAGGAGCTCAGATTGCTACATAGCAGAGAGGCTGAGATAACAGCAACAGTTCTAACTGACTTCTCCTGGTATCCAACTTAAGAAACAGTGCCTCATATCCAGCAATGTGTAGAGCAAAGCTCCTGGATCAGAGGTGGGTTGTTCCCAGATCGGGCAAAACAATAGTAGCGGGAGGCATCACCCGTTGGACACTTCTGCACATGTGCAGATCCATCGCGTGCCTAAACCTGCAATAAAAAAAATTGTCAACCCACCACTGTCCTGGATGCCTCCCAAGTATCTTGGACAATCTTGGATATATAACTTTTCTGTTTTTGAAAAGACAATTGTATTAATGCGAAAATAATGTATCCTTTTTGTTTCCCAATTTTTATAATTTTCATAAATGTTCTTTCAGTAAATAAATAATGATAATAATTGAAAGGGTTAACTATGATTAAATGTATATTTCAAAGGGTTTTTTTTCCAGAGATGGGCTGAGAAAATGATAATTGCAGCTAAACTTCTAATTCTTTACCTGGGGAACTCAGGAAGCCTTGGGGTGCTTATTCCCTTTCTTTTCCCAGATGAAACCTCCCTTTGGGGAATTTAGGAAAAAACGTTTAGTAAAATGCTAATAATATTTCCACTTCATATCACCAAGAGGGATAATTTAATCTAAGTGCTCCCACTGGGAACTGAGGCTGCGTAATTTGAAACAGAGATGTGGACACTTTATTCAGGAAAAAACAAGGCTCCAATATAAATGGATCCCTTGGCTTCTCCAACAGACATATCAGGAAAACATTCTCAGCTTCATGCAGGTAAGTTTGGCATATCTGAGAATTATTTAGATAGCTGTCCAATAAAATTATATCATTATCACAGTTAGAACTTGCCCAATGCTTACAAGACCTTTTGTGTTGCCTCTGATTATTAAGGGTCTCAGAGCCATGCACCAGCCCACCCATCCCTGTCCTTCTGTAAATAGAGGAAGGTGTTCAGAAGTGGTTCATTTTCCAATTTCTGCTTCCTCAAGAAGCAGCTCCATGCATCAAGTGCAGGGCGGTCCCTTCTTCCAACTTTTTCCTCTAACGGAAGGCTAGAATCAATCCTACCTCTGACAAGAGCCTTAAAAAAGAATTGAAAGTCAAAGTCCAGAGAAGACAGAGAAGCTTTTTATCACTTCTTTAGAATGTTTAATTACTTAAACAGTTGTCTTCCATGAAGTGGAAAGAGCAATAGCACTCAGACTTATATACTGCTCCACAGTGCTTTACAGTGCCCTCTGGGTAGTTTACAATGTCAGCATATTGCTTCCAAGAGTATGGATCTGCATTTTGCCAAAGGATGGAAGGTTGTGTCAACCTCAAACTCTATCAGGCTCAAACTCCAGGGCAGAGTTTGCCTACAGTATTGTGTTCTAACCATTGCGCTAACCAGAATTCCTGGAAAGAGAGCTGTTCACATCTTTGAGGAAAGAAGACATTAATCTGGATCTAAGAAAAAAGGTGGAAGTCCCCTGATGAGATGAGTCTCAGGAAGAATCATGACTGAAAAAGTTCAGTTGTGTAAAGGAAAGAAGGCAAATCTTTTCTGCTGTTCCACTGGCTAGAAAAGAGGTCACTCAGTGGGTGGACCAGGATGGGCATCGGGTGAAGAGGGGACCTGTATTTTGGGCCACAAAATAGAAAGAAAGACAACAGTTTAAAAAACTACACTAGACAC
>JAKRSK010010932.1:0-88737 GCA_029891615.1 Natrix natrix natrix
TGTTAGATCTGGGCAACGAGAGACAGACTGCGGACACGAAGTAACTCAACAGCTCATTTTATTAGTAGTAGTAGTGATCCAGCTTACTCTGTGGTCGGAGGGTTCCCCTTTTATAGGGATGAGGCACGCCCATTGACCAATCAGAGGAATACCTGTTTCCCGCTGTAGGAGCGGACCTGAGGGAAGACTTATCCCGACATATGTTAATATCTAACACCCCTCCCCTCCTAGATGGGACGTTGCGGTAGGTGACATAGTCCTTTAGGTAGGTGGGTGTTTGTCTTGCTCGGGAGGAACGTCGGAGTTCAGGTTGTGTTGAAGTACTTGCAGGACTGGTTTCCTGTTGGTTTGAAGTAGTTGCAGGATCGGGTGCTTTTTCTGTTTCTGGAGGTCTTGCGTTTTCGATGCTCTTTTCCCTGGTATCTTGTTCGGCTGCGATGACGGGGGTTTGCTCAGCGGCTGTGATGACGGGGGGTTGCTCAGCTGCGTGCGTGATGTCCTGTCCCCCGCTTAGCTCGCCGGTGTCGTCGTTTCCTGGGATGAAGTTTCCCTGCGGTTGTCTTTCTGTGGACAGGAAACTTTCGCCCTCATCCCTTAAGTTGGAGTGTGCTAGGCGACCTCGAAGCTGATCGATGTGCCTTCTCCAATTCCGCCCATCTTCAAGCTCTAACAAATACGATCGAGGGCCCATGATGCCAATGACCCTTGCCGGTATCCACAATGTCCCCCCTGTGTAATTTTGAGCATAAACAGTGTCTCCTTCTCTAAAAGATCTGACCTTACTTGTAGAGTCTGGGGGAGCCGAGGTAGAATAATTCGGGTGGAGCCTGTCCAGGTGAGACCGTAGGCGGCGACCCATTAGTAGTTCAGCGGGGCTTCTACCCGTCGTTGCGCTCGGGGTAATGTGTTGAATGAGGAGGTAATGGTCAATGCGTGTTTGCCAATCCCCCGGGCCCATCCTGGCGAGGGCCTCTTTCGCGAACCGCACCATTCTTTCTGCCTGACCATTGGACGCTGGATGGAATGGCGCGATGAGGGCGTGTCTGATTCCCAACCCTGCTAAAAATGTTTCGAACTGCATGGCCGTGAATTGGGGCCCGTTGTCCGATACTAACAGATCTGGTAGACCATGGGTGGCGAAAAGCCGCCTAAGAACCTTTATAACTGCCTCTGCCGTGGTTGATGTCATTAGGACTACATCCAACCATTTAGAATAAGCATCTACAACTATGAGGAAGGTTTGACCCTGGAATGGCCCTGCAAAATCAATATGAATGCGTGACCAGGGTGCCTTGGGTTTCTCCCATTCTGTGGCGGGCGCTTCCGGGGGTGCTGGTCTCGACTCCTGGCATGGATCGCAAGTGGCCACCCACTCCTCTATTTCTTTGTCCATATTGGGCCACCACACATAACTTCTCGCTAACGCTTTCATTCTCACGATCCCCGGATGCCCCATATGTAAAGCATTCAATACCTTTTTTCGTAGCGCAAAAGGAATAACAACTCGATCCCCCCACAACAAACATCCCTGTAACACGGAGAGTTCGTCCCGTTTAGACCAAAACATTTTGAATTCCGGGCCCACATTTCCCTTTGGCCACCCCCTCCATACCCAAGTTTGCACTTGTTTTATTAAATTGTCCTTCGAGGAGAACCTTGCAACGTCGTAAGAAGAAACCGGTCCCGAATCCAAACAGTCAATGAGCAATACCGGTACTTCTGGAGTGGGGTCTGGCAAAATGTCTGGTAATGGGCAACGGCTGAGCGCATCTGCGTGCCCTAGAGTGGAGCCCGGTCGATGAATTAACTTGTAAGAGTACGCAGCCAGGAAAACAGTCCACCTGGTCATACGTGGAGAAAGGGAGACCGGAGTGGGGCGATTTCCCGCCAAAAGTCCTAACAGCGGTTTGTGATCAGTAATGAGTTCAAAATCGCGGCCGTAGAGGTATTCATGGAAACGTTTCACACCTGCAACGGCAGCCAATGCTTCTCTGTCCATTTGGCTGTAGTTCCTTTCGGCCGATGAAAGAGTTCTGGAGTAGAAAGCAATGGGTGCTTCTTTCCCGTCGGGCATCCTGTGGCTGAGGACTGCTCCAACCCCGAAAGGCGATGCGTCGCAGGTCAATACCAGCGGGAGGGTCTGACTGTATTGCACAAGTAGTGAGTCAGTGGTGAGCAGGCGCTTTACCCCGGCGAATGCTGCAGCTTCGGCTCGTCCCCATCTCCATGGTGCGTTCCTCTGGAGTAGACGGTGTAGTGGCTCAGCAACGGTCGCCTTCTGTCTCAGAAAAACGCTGTAGAAATTAAGTAGTCCGAGGAAGGCCTGCAACTCGGTTTGATTTCGTGGTGTGGGGGCGTCCTGGATCGCCTTAATTTTCTTTTCAGTGGGGTGAATTCCCTGACCATCAATTCTATAACCCAGGAATTCTACGCTAGGCACGTTAATTTGGCATTTTTCTTTTTTCAGGCGGAGGCCCTTCTCTCTGATTCTGGCCAAAACAGATCTGACTCTTTTGTTTAGTTGCTCCTCGTTTGCAGCGGACACCAAGATATCGTCAAAATATGGGACGACTCCCGGTATCCCTTGCAACAGTCGTTCCATGACGCTCTGGAACAATCCTGGAGCAATACTTACGCCGAATTGTAGCCGGTTGCATTTAAACGCTCCTCTGTGCGTCACTATAGTCTGGGCCTCCGCTGTGGCGCTATCTACTGGCAGTTGCTGGTAAGCTTGTGCCATATCTAACTTAGCGAAAACCTTTCCTGGCCCCAATGAGTGCAATAGGTGCTGTACTACGGGCACCGGATATGCGCTCTGTTGTAGCGCGACATTAATTGTGCATTTATAGTCTGCGCATATGCGGACTGATCCGTCTGGCTTAACTGGGGTCACGATAGGTGTCTCCCAACGCGCGTGATCTACCGGCTCAAGGATTCCTTGTTCCACTAACTTATCTATCTCTTTATCTATTTTTGGGCGGAGTGCAAAAGGCACTCGTCTCGGTTTAAGTCGGATTGGCGCCACATTTGGATCTAAATTGAACGATATTGGTTTGCCCACATACTTACCAAGACCGGAGCTGAACACATCCTCGAACTCCTTAAAGATCTTTTCAGCGCTGCTGTTTCTCACGGCGTTGATTCCGGTGACTTCTAATCCCAGGGCTTCAAACCAATCAAGCCCCAGGAGGTTCTGCAATGGCGCGCTGGAGATGGTCACGGGCAGCTGGGCTTCGATGTCCTTAAACTGGATGTGGAATGTGCCTTGGCCCACAATGGGGACTTGGTTCCCCTGGTAGTCTCGTAGCAGGACGTCAGGAGCGCGCAGTTGGCTCTTTCTGAGGCTGGGAATGGCCTGTTTCATGGATGCCCATGAAATGATCGTCAGGGTTGATCCTGTGTCAACCTCCAGTTCGCAGGGTGAGCCCTCCAAGAGGACTGTGACTTTCAGCCTTTTGGGCCGCTTAGGGCGGACCTGATGTATCGTGGTGAGATACGTTCGCAACTCCTCTCTCTGGGTCAACTCTATCTCATCGTCTATATCCTGAAAATACTCTCGTTGAGCGTCTTGGTAGAACGCTCTTTCGGCTCTCTGTGTGAGTTCTCTCTGGGGATACGCTCGCTCACTTTCTTGTGAGTAATCTCTCTGGGAATACGCTCGTTCAGCTCTTTGGGGAGTTTCTCTCTGGGTAAACACTTGTGGATTTCTCTCTGGGCGCCCTTTTTGATTTCGCCAAGCCCCTGGGTTGGGCTTCTGTTGGCGGTACATGGGTGGCTGCCGTGAGGCAGGGACTCCGCTCCGGCACACTCGTGCGATGTGCCCAAGTTTGTTGCAGTGCGAACAAACAACGTTCCTGAACCTGCAAGTAGACCTGGGGTGATTCCCTCCGCAGCTTGCGCAGGGCGGCAAACGGGATCCGGGTTTCCCCCCAGGCCTCAAGTGACTGCTCTGCATTAGGTGACTGTCCTCGAACTCGGGATCCACGTAGTCGGGGCTTGCGTCTTCGTAGTGGACTCTGGTTTGTCTCGGTGCTGGCTGGGTTTCGTTGACCCTTCGTTGTATGGTCACTGCTGATTTCTCCGCTGATTCCGACGCTCTTGCTTTGTTCAATGCTGACTGTAGGGTTAGATTCGGGTTGGCTAACAGTTTCTTTTGCAACGAAATGTCTCTTACCCCACAGATGAATTGCTCTAAGATATGCTCTTCCAAATCCCTGTATTCACAGTGGGCTGCTATTCTTCGTAGAGCTGCAACAAATTGGTTAATGGATTCTCCCGCCTTTTGAGTCCTCATGTTGAATTCTTTGCGGCTGACATGGCGGGACGGTTTTGGCGCGTAATGTGTTTCCAAGGCTTGTTTCAGCGTCGCCCATGGTACTGCTTGTATTGGAGTAGGCGCGGTGAGGTCTCTGGCCGTATTGAAGACTTCCTTTCCGCAGTAGCCGAGGAAGATATTTTTCTTTCTTGCATCGGTGATCCCCGTGTACTCATTTGCTTCGAGGAAACACTCGAAGCGAATCATGAAGGCTTCCCATTCGTCGGTTGCTGGGTCGAAAGGAGCGGGGGGAGCATGCATCGCCATTTTCTCAGTTTGAATTTGCCGCGCTGCGGTGTTCTGAGATGGCTGCCGGAATTTCTGCCGAATTCCTGGGCTGGATCAAATCCGGAGATTCTTGAAGTAGCGTTCTTCGTCCTATCTGTCTCTCAATCCCACCCTCGTCGCCAATGTTGGATCTGGGCAACGAGAGACAGACTGCGGACACGAAGTAACTCAACAGCTCATTTTATTAGTAGTAGTAGTGATCCAGCTTAACCTGTGGTCGGAGGGTTCCCCTTTTATAGGGATGAGGCACGCCCATTAGACCTCAATCAGATGGAATACTGTATCTGCCCGCTGTACGAGCGCGATCAGCTCAAGCGCGAACAGTCACTATATATCCCGTCTCTCCATATATATCACCTCTAACCTCATAGTCTCAGATGGCTCTGACCTCTCACATATTACTTAAATCTATCGCGACCTCAAACCATCATCAAAAGCTTACTTGAGTGGAGATGCGCAGAGGTCACACTCGCACTCGAATCTGCGAGAAATACTCACTGTTTCTCACTGCCCATAAACGTATACATACCACCACAGAATTATTAAGTTCTCTTGCTCACTTATCCACTCACCAGGCACAAGCATCAGAAGACACTCACGAGTCACATCACTCTTCTCAACACCATCATATATATACCGCGATCGCGCGCATTCTCCCTATATACTGATGCTCATCTCTTAGTTTATCTGCGCTATTCTCCATCAGCTCTACTCTCACTCATATATCATTCTCTTTTCATCAAACACATACAAACAGGGAAGAGCACGAACTAGCATTATCAACAAGAAAGACAGACATGCACCAGCAGTGGCACACAAGGATACATGGAACATATAACAAAAGTCACGACATCTACAAACACCAGACGCAATCAAACATGAGATACACGATATATACAAGCAGACACAGGGCACCGATCCACACAGTACACGAGCACATGTTCACTGGATGCGAAGGTGTCTCCATTACACTAGCACCCACTATCTCTCCCCGCGAAGACAACACTCTCGAGCTATCTCACAAACACCAACAAGATACCACATATTCTCTCTGCCGCGATGCACGATCGTCTACATGACTCCTATATCAAATCCTCGACATCGCAACAGACACGACTGAAGACAAATATAATGACACACAACAAGCACGACATACCCATCATTCGATCACACATGCAGATATAAGCAGCAGTCCTCCAGTCTAGAAACAGACTGTGAGCCTCAGCGACAAGTCAGATCGTTGATACAAGAGGACAATACCCATACCGTCTCGTGATTGACAGCATGTCCAATGCCAGCACTTCTCTCTAACTCTATGGAGTAAACGACTTCCAAGTAGACCATTCAGACATGCGTGCAAATCACTCACTGCAGATCAAGAACAACTCTGATAGATTAACCAAACCCTCAATATATGCCCAAAGAAGCAGCGTAGGGCTGAATTACAGAATCGATACCTCTGGGCATCATACGAGTGTGCGAAGTAATCATCACTCGAGTCCAATTCTCTCACACTAGTACTGTTCACAATATGTGAGTAGAACGACCACATCTTCATGAAATTAGTCACCTCTATTTACTAGTTCTCTATTCTTGTGTACACTTTAGCGAGGCGAGTCTCACTGTTGTTCTAGGCACGAAAAGACTAGTAGACTAGGGTTGAACTGGAGTTGGTTGTGTGAGGAGAGAGAGGGGGGGGGATGAGGAGGGTATTTGGATTGTTTAATGTGGTGGGTTGGGGGATGGGGGGAGAAAGTAGGAAAAAAAAATAACAGAAGGTGGGAGGAATAAGATTTTAAATAGGGGATCACTCTGTCAGAGAAGACATTTTAGGGAGCTCGCCGAAAGGGTTGAGAGATTGTTGAATTTGGAAATAGTGGGTGGACAGGGGATGGGATGTTAATGTTTATATTATTTGAAATTATTTGTTATTGGGTTTTTAGTATGGGGGGTTTATTTAATGGGGTTTATATTAAAGAGGTGAGTGAGAGGCAGGTCCAGTTACCTAACACAATATAATTCTGATTTCAGAAGAGGCAAGAGGAAACCCAAAATATTTTGGATGAAATAAAAATAAAGAATTTCCTAGGGAACCTAAATCTGTCAAGAAATAAGATTATAATACAGTTCTCCATGTTAACCATGATGAGAACTGGAAATAAAATTGAATTATGCAAAACACAAGCATTTTCCATTTATGAATAAACTGGGGAAATGGTTCTCTTATAAGCTATCTTTTATAAGAAAAAGAAAATTTTGGAGGAAAAAACAAGAGGGAGATAATGTATTGATGGACAATGTCGCTGTATTAAAATATCAATATTTAATGTATATAAAGGACATGTTATTCCATTGGAGAAAACAACTGAATATCAGAAGTACTAATGCAGAGTAAAGAAAAAGATAAAGGCAAAAGTGCAGAAAAAAGACCAAAATAGAAAAAAGCTCCTATGTCCTTAGCATCGAATCCAAATATAATTCCAAAATTATCTGTGATTACAAAAATGATCGTTTTTCTATTATCTTTTTTTTTCTAATCATCAAAAAATCTAGTTACAAATACATTTTTTCTATTTCATGCATTATAACATACCAGGTAAGAAGCATCACTTTTAAAACTTGCCATCATTTAACTTGGTACTTAAAAGCTTTTAACTGAAAAAACAAACAAGCTGGAGGGAAAAAGTAAAACAACATGAAATTCATTGCTTCTCTTGAAACATCTGGTGCGACACTTCTCATAATTTCTTCCTGATGTTGGTGTGATTTTTGTTTTGTTTTTTCCACTATGGCTGGTGGAGAACAGTGATTATGATCAAGTGCAATTGTTGCATCTCTGTTGACTTGCAAGGCCCCAAAACCAGGTAGAAGGAATAGCTTCCCCAGTGTATTTTTAACTTTAGTAATATGCTCTTTATGTTGCTGTCTATACAATCTACAGAGTTCAATTCATCAAGCAAAATATTTGAACTTTATCTTCTTTATTTAGCAATTTTCTCTCCTACTCAGGAGATTCATCCTACACCCTTATACTACAAGGGGCAGAAATTATCCAAATATTTTGGCACCCAAGCAAAGCACCAAGTTGCATCTGTGATACAAGCCTCATATCCTAGAACCAAAGCTGTAGAAAAGCTTGCTGGAAGCCTTGAGTATCAGTTCTTGTCTTATTCCAATCCCCCATCTTCTTCCATCCGAAGCTATCTGCTTTACTGTACTATTGTAGGCATGGCACTCATTAAGATATAAGTTATTACCTCTATCCCTATTCAAGCAGAATGAGGAATCAACATAAATCACAAAGAAATTTTTATCTACAGAGGATCTTTGCAAACATAAACACACTTGAGAAGTGGTCTTTATTAGGGATGTAGCCCTAGTCTTGGCTTGGCAATGTATATAAGCCATGATTGTAACAAATGTATCTGTTACTTTAAATGCTAGAGAGATGTAATTGGTTGCTGTTACCACAAGCGGCCATAAGAGGGAGCCAGAATGAGTGTTAGCTCTCTGTTTGTTAGACGCTGATCGGATACTGTATCGTGAGTTACTGAGTCTTGCTACTGTTAGCTACTTTGTGAATATTGATAACTGACTGACTGAACCGTATATGACTTGGACTGTAAACTGAACTCTGGATACCTCTATATTTCCACATAGTAAACTACTATATTTTATACTATTCAGTGTCCCTGTATGCTGGTTTGTGCGTGTTCTTCCATACCACTCTCATTACGCTTCTCTGCACACTTGCTCTCCTAACGGGGAGCTTACTTACTTAACACTGGTTATGGGCCCAGAGTGTACCAGTCATAGCTAAAAAGAGAGTTGGTGTTGATACGCAATACCATATACAGATAGCTGTTTAGTTTGTAAGTGTTACTATTATGGAGAAGATGGCACACGCCCCATCAGCAAGTCTATCACTGATAGCCCGGTTGGATGGAATAAACTATGTTTCCTGGTCTATGAAGTGCAGCCTACTCCTGCGTAGTGAAGGATTATGGGATGCTGTACAGAATCCACCAGACGTAACTTCTTGGGATCCAGATGACGAGGATGATGCCAAGAAGATAGCAGAGTTTCAACGATGCAACGAACGAGCATTGTGTATAATTGGTCTAACACTGACTGACCAACAATTAGTTCATATACGTGGGGAGAATTCTGCAGCAAGATGTTGGGAGAATTTGAAGAAGATACATGTACGTGACATTGTAGGTGCACATATACATCTTACCAGCAAACTGTTTAGGGCACGTCTTCTGAAGGGTGGAGATATGTTAGCTCATTTAAACTTTATAAAAGGAGTTTTCCAAGAGCTACGTGAAAAAGAACTTATTTTCTCAGAGTTACATCAAGTTTACATCATTCTGTCCTCACTGGATGAGAGTTATGATGATTTTGTATCGTCCCTTGAGGTCCTAACTCAAAATGAACTAACATTGACTGACATAACTGCACGCCTGTTGGAAGAGTCCAGAAGAAGGTTGGAAAGAGAACAACTGAGAGAGAAACCACCACAACATGAAGAGTCACCTTCAACTGCCTATACTGTTAGAAAATGTTTTTCTTGTGGGGCAAAGGGGCATATAGCTAGATTCTGTAAACTTGCAAAACACCAGAATACTAGAAAGGCTAAGAAAAATGCTAATGTCAACTTAGGCATGTCTACTTTGACTATCTTTAGAAATGCACCAATAAGCCATGATTCATGGGTTGTTGATAGTGGAGCATCACAGTGCATTACTAAAAATAAGAATTGTTTTATAAAAATGTCTGCCAGCAAGCAACATGTTTCTCTGGCAAATGGTTGGAGGGTGAAAGCATCTGGTGAAGGTATGGCAAGGTGTTCTTTTGTAAATGAGCATTTATCCATGTTGTATATACCTAAACTGACATTTAATTTGTTATCAGTAAGAGCTCTAGTTAACATTGGCTATGTAGTAACCTTTAGGGAGATAACTGTATCATTGAAAAGGAAGGTAATAGGGTTACTGCCAAATTAACAAATGGTTTATATATTATATCTGATGCCCATACTGCTAACTCAGTGTATGATAATGTGAAACCACATGATGAATGCATACATCTACTACATAGGCGTATGGGACACATTAATTTCAAGATGCTGCAACACACTGTTAAATTGTCAGAAGGAGTAAAGTTAAAACCTTGCAGTAAATATTTAAATTGTAATGTGTGTAGTCAGGAAAAGAGCAAGGTTACTCCAGCATACAGATGTAATGGGTTTAAGACTAAGGAACCTCTAGAAGTTGTTTTTGCTGATCTAATTGGACCTATGAAACCCAGTTTGGGAGGTGCCTGTTATGTTTTGAGTATCATGGATCCTTCAATTAAAATATATTATATTTTAATTTTTATTTAATAATTATATTTCATTTATGATTTTATAAAAGTTTTAAATCACCAATTTTAAAATTCATTTTAAACATTTAATTTAATTAAACAATTGTTTTAATTCATTATCATAATTATTTTTAAGTTTTTTATTAAAAAAAAAAATTACATTTTTTCACATTAATCACAACATAGTATTTTCATAACATTTTCATTTTAATATATAATTTAAAAAATTTATATTTAAATCCATCTTTCATCATATTTATAACATCACAATTCATAAATTTTACATATAAATTATTAAATTTAAAATTTATAATTAAATTATAAAAAATTAAGTATTATTTATTTTAAATTGTATTATTATTTTTTATTATATAAAATATTTCATTAAAATTTCATTTTCTTATTATGAATTATTCATTCACCAATTATTAATTTAAATTATTACAGTAAAATATTCAAGTCATTTTTATAAATAATTTTTTTTTATTCATTACATTTATTTAATAATATTTATTTTTTATTTATCTTTTTTTATATATATTTTTATTGTTTTATTTTATTTTTATTTATTTTTTATTTATATTTTATTATTTATTTATATATTTATTTTATTATATTTTTTTTATTTTATATATCTATATTAATTATTTATAATTTATTACATAATTTAATATTATATTATTATTTTTAATTTTTTAAATTATAATATTTTATTTAATTAAATTAAATTTTTAATTATATAATCTTATTATTTAAATTATATATTATTATTTATATAATTTTTATTTATTCTTTTATATTATATAAATTTTTATTTATATTTTATTATAATAAAATTTTTTTAAATATTAATTATATATTATATTTACATATATTAATAAAAATTTAAATAAAAAAAAAAAAAAATTTATTTTAAATAATTAAAAAATATATTTAATATAATATTATTCAATTTATTATTTTTAATAATAAATTTTTATTTCAATTATTATATTATTTACATTAATTAATTTTTTTATTATTAAATTTATATTAAATATTTATTTTATTCAATTTTTTATTAAATATTTTATTTTTTAATATATTTTTTTATTTTTTAAATAATTATTTAAATTATTTATTTTATTTTTTTTTTTATCATTTATTTTTTTAACTATTAATTAATATTATTTTATTATTTATTTATATTTATTTTTATTTTTTATTATTATTTTATATATTTATTTTTATTTTTTATTATATTTATTTATTATTTATATTTTATTTATTATATTTTTATTATTATTTTTTATTTTAATATTATTATATTTTATTTTTTATTATTATTTATTTTTTTATTTATTATATTTATATTTTATTTTATTTATTTTTTATTTATTTTTATTTATTATATATTAATTATATTTTATTATTTATTATATTTTTATTTATTTTATAATTATATTTATTTTTTTATTTTATATTTTTTATTTTTATATTATATTATATTATTTTTATATTATTATTTTTTTTATTTATATTTTTAATTATTTATATTTATTATTTTATTTATTATTTTTTTATATTTTTATTATTATATATTTTTTATTATTAATAATTATTTTATTTAATATTTATATTATTATATTATTTATATTTATATTTTATTTATTTTTTATTATTTATATATTTTTTTTATTAATATTTATTATATAATATTATTTTATTATTTTTATATTTATTATATAATTTATTTTTTTATATTATTAATATATTTTTATTTAATATTATTTTATTTAATTATTTTATTATAATATTATTTTTATATTTTAATTATTATAATTTTATAATTAATTTTATATTATTTATTTATTTATAATTTTTAATTTATATTAATTTTATATTTTTTATTATTAATTATTTATTTAATATTATATTAATTTATAATTTATATTATATTATTATTATTTTATATATTTTTTATTTATAATTATTTATTTAATTATAATTTTTATTATAATTTTTAATATTTTATATTTTATATTTATTTTTTATTTATAATATTATTTATTTTTAATATATAATATTATAATATATTAAATAATTATTTTATATTTATTATATATATTATAATTTATTATATTAAATATTATATTATATATTTATTTTATTAATTATATTTTAATTATAATAATTTATATTAAATATAAATTATTAATATTATTTTATATTTTAATATTAATAATTATTATATTATTAATATATTTATATTATATTTTATATTAATATAATAATATTATTATTTATATATTTTATATAAATTATAATATTTATTATAATATAATATTTATATATTATTATATTTTTATATTAATTATTATTATATATTATTAATATAATATAATTAAATTTATTATATATTATATATAATTATTATAATTATTTAATATAAATTATTAATTTATATTAATATATTAATTATATATTATTATATATTATTAATATATTTAATATATTTAATTATAATATTATATAATATAATTATATTAATTTATTAAATAATATAATTATTATAAATTATATATTATAATTATAATATATAAATTATAATTATATAAATATATTTATATTATATTATATAATATTATAATTTATTAATTTAATTATATTATATATTATTTATAATTATATTAATATAATATATAATATTATATATTTATTATAATATATTATATTATATAATTATTTATTATATATTAATATATTATAATATATTATAATATATATATTAATATTATTTATATATAATTAATTATTAAATATAAATATTAATATATATATTAAATATAATTATTATTATAATATATTATATTATTTATATATATTAATATAATATTTATTAAATATAATATTATTATATTATATATTATATAAATATATAATATTTATATTAATATATTATATAATTATAATATTAATAAATTATAATATATATAATTATTAATATATTTATTATATAATTATTTAATTATATTTATATAATTAATTATAATATAATATATTAATATTATATTATATAATTTTAATTTATTTATAATTATTATTTATATTAATATTATAATATATTTATTATATTATATATTAATATAATTATATTAAATTATATTATTAATTAATATTATTATAATATATAATTATATAATATTATAATAATTATATATTTATTATAAATATTATATATTTAATATATTTTATTTAATAAATTATATTATAATTAATATATAATATTTAATTTATTAATTTTATATATTATATATTATAATAATTTATATTTTATATTTATAATTTTTATTATTAATTATTATTAATTATTTTAATAATATTATATTTTATTAATATAAATTATATTTATTTATTATATTATAATTTATTAAATTTATAATTATTTATATATAATATTTAATATATTATATAATTATTATATTATATTTTATATAATTATTTATAATATTTATATATTTATTATATATTAATATTAATATTTTATAATTATTTATATAAATATATATTAATTTATATACATAAAATTTAATTTATTATTTATTAAAATATAATATTAATTATTTTTTTATTTAATTATTATTTTAAATTAATTATATTAATTTCATTTTAATATTTAAAATTTATTAAATTACACATTATTTTATTATATTAAATATTATTATAATTTAAATTTTATTAATATTTAAATTTATATATAAAATTAATATTATTATAATAATAATATAATTAAAATTCTTATATTATTTTACCAAAAAAAACAATATTATAAAAAAATAATATATAATTTTGACCTATATAAACAAAGATTCATTTTTAAAAAATCATTTTCAGCATTTTTATATTTCCATTTATTAATTATTACTACATTTTATCATTTAATAAACATTATTTTATAAAAATCATATGCATTTAAATTAAAATTCATTTTTTCATAATTCATTAAATACTTAAATTTAATTATTCATATTTCATTTTACAACCATTAAATCTTAATATTTTTAAAACAGCATTTTATAAATTTATATTATCAATTATTTTTATAATATATCATTTTTAATTCTCAAAAAAATCAATATAAAATTCATTAAAACACATTATCATTTCAAATATTTATTCAAGATACGGTTTCAGCAATTTTAATGAAAGACAAGACAGAAACATTTCAACATTTCTTTAATTGATTAAGATTTGCTGAAAGAACAATGAAATCTAAGGTGATTACTGTTGTAACCGATAACGGAACTGAGTTTACAAACTTCAAATTTCAAACAATGTTGAGATCAGCTGGTGGAGCATAAACGTTCTGCATAAACATTCTGCTCCTTATAGGCCACAACATAACTCATTTGTAGAACGAAGGGGGCAAACATTACAAGCCATGACTCGAACCATGTTAGTTGATTCAGGACCTGAAACACTGTGGGGTGAAGGTATGATGTGTAGTAACCATGTTTTGAATAATGTGGTTAATACAACAACTGGTGAATTACCATTCACTCGTTGGCATGGTAGAAAATCTGATTTAAGTTATCTTCACACATTTGGAGCCCCGGCATGGGTGCATATTCCCTCACAAGTAAGACTGAAGGGAGACATAGAGCTAGACAATTGTTTTTTGTAGGTTACGAAGCCAATCATAGATCGTTTAGATTTTGGGAAAAAGGCACTACGAAAGTACACTGTAGTGCTAGTGCTCGATTTATTGAATCCGTTAGGTGGGATAAACTGGAATTTAACAAAGACGTAGTCATTGAAACCCAGGTATTTCCTATAAAGATTAAGGAGGAAGTGCAAAGTCAGGAGGAAGTGCAAAGTCAGGAGGACTTAGAAGAATGGGAGCAGACACAACAGGAGAGTCCACTGGTGAACCCTGAGTTGCCTAGGCATTCTACCCGTGTAACAAGACCACCAGACAGATATCAAGCTAGTATAGCATGTCAAGTAGATAAAGTTCCTGCTACGTATCATGAACTATCAATGTATCCTAAAGAGGAGCAAATAGTTTGGAAAGCAGCAATGAATAGGGAACTGAAATCTTTACAAGATCTGGAGGTATATGAGAATGTAAGGTTACCTGTATATGAGAATGTAAGGTAAGAGAAGTTTTTAAAAACCTTATAAAGAAGTTAATAAGAGAATTGATGCAACAACTGGCTAAAGAGATAAGATTCTTTTGTTACTGGAAAGACAGGCTGATAATGAATGTTGATAATTAAAAACTTAGTTAATTTTTGGTGATTAATAAGTAGGATTTTGTAGACATTTTTATAATGTTTTTTAAAATGTTTATTCCTTAACAAATAATTTGATAATAATAAAGAAATAATAATTTTAACTAGTAAAAACAATTTGGATATAAACTATAAATCGGGACCTGGGAAAAAGATTTATCAATTTCACTAATACATTTTTGTTTAGATTTTGTTATGAAGATATAATCTTTCTTGGGTACTTTTAAACTCTACTAACAAATTTTTGTTTAGATTTTATTATAAAGATGTAATCTTTCTTGGGTCGGATGAGAGGAGATGTGATATAAATAGTAAAAAAAATTTTTTTTTTAGATAACTACAATAACAATAAGGAAATGTTAATGGATAATGTTTAATGATTTCTACATGTATTGGCATTGGTAAAAGCAATCAGATATAAGCCTTAAATAGTGAGTTGGGGGAAAAAGGGAGGGAATATGTTATAAAAAGGTAATTATTGGAGGTTTATAGAAATAGCTAATGAATGCCAGTAGGTGGTTTTGTCTTTAAATACAAATGATTCTAGATAAAAGCACGTTTAAATAATTATAGTCAAATGAGAATGATGGTACATTGATGGAAAAATACATACAGATTTTTGATTTAAAATGTACAATTCAATATGAAAGAAGCATAAATAATGATTGTGGTAGTAACGCACGAAATCTATTTGTAATCAATCGACATGCTTTCTATAAGATGTAATGAAGAATGATTCTTTTGTTTGTGTTTTTGTTTAATTAAAACAATAAAAAAAATTCCAAAAAAAAGAAAAAGTGTGTCAATGACATGTTTTATTAATAATTTGTCTTTTAATTTAGGTAGCTGTTTTTTATCTGCATCACATCTCCTACTTAGTTCTATATTTGTCAAAAAACAACAACCCGTCATCCAGAGTATAAACAAAAGGGTAATAAAAAGCCTCCTTCACCCACTGTAGAGAGAGAACTTCCTCATAAATACACTGATGATTTCCAACACAAGTTCTTGCTTCTTGGGAAGCATTATAACTAGGTATCAAGTAAAATAGAAGAACTTTCCCAACTTTTCATCATTTAATTTGGTGATTAAAGGCTATAATTGAAAAATAAACAAGCAAGCTGGACAAAATTAAGTAATATGAAATGTATCTCCTGAAACCTCTTTTGCCAACAATTCTCATTTTTCCTTCTTGTTTTACTGAGGTTTGGCAACCACATTATCGTAAGTCGGTGGAGCAGGAGGAGGATTTGGTTCAGCTGCGACTGCTCCAGCTCTGATGAGTTGGTAAGGCATAAAAAGCACCGTGCGCTGTAACAGAAAAGAACAGTCAACACAATAAGTACTCAGGGGCGCATCTGTTACTCTAGGTAGGAGGAATAAATTCTCCAGTTGTGTGTTTTTAACTGTGATGCTGGCAGTCTCACCAAGAGGCTGAAATCCTTGATAGCTCAAAGTCCTGATGGAGAATTCCTTAAAACTATAAATTAACAGGCAAATGATTTAGTGCCTGGGCATTTAAGTGACTTTTGCAGATTGAATCTGCCAGCCTTTATCCACATATTCAGAGAATGTCTGCTCAGGATCTCCCACCTACCTATCAACAGGTGTGAAAGGAAAACAAACTCCCTCCACCCCATCCCCAGTGAGTGTTTTCTGTGTGGAATAGATGACCTTCTGAAATAAAGATGGTACCAACTGGGATGGTCCTTTGGAAGGTGGTAAGAGAAGTGAACTGGCTTCTCCTGAGGATCTTTGGGAACTGATTGTATTTTGTGCTTTAATTTTTATTGGAGTTTTATATTGCTTGTATTTTATGTTTCTGTATTGGTTATTCCTAAGATCCAGCTTAATTGAGGAGCAAATAAATAAATAAACATATAAACACATAAGCAAATAATATTCTTGTGATTTATTCACAAAAGCTACCAGATTATTAACTGAAAAGATGGATTTCCCCCCAGAGGAGGTTATTTTTTGATTTCTGAAATGGCTCCAACTGATAGTGCTGTGAACTAATACAGGTACCGATAAAGGACAATACTTGTAGCTCAAATGATGGTCTCTGAGCTTGCTTGTTGTTTGCAAATGTTTTACTACCCAAATAATAAACCAGCACTGATGATGTTACTTAGTTTGAGTAATGAAACATCAGCAGGAAAACAACCAGGCTAGAGACCACCAAGGACCCCAAGACAGGTATCTCTGTATGCTGATTTAGCTGCTTGCAATATTTTTAGAGTTCTTCTGTTTTATAAGGTCCAATCATATTACCCCTTTCAGTCTTTCTCCGGTCCCATTTTCCGCCTCTCCAATTAATCTAAAGCATTTCTGAAAGGTTGAGAGTAGCTTTGTTATTGGTACAAAAGGAAGCCAATTGTGGCTACTGTAGAACAGTGGTGTCAAATTCAATTTCATTGAGGGCCGCATCAGAGTTGTGTTTGACCTCAGAGATCCAGGGGCATGGCCAGGGATGTGGTGTGGCCAGGGTGGGCGTCAGAAAGCAATGTGGGCTTTGCTTTCTGACATCCAGATCCAGTGAGCAAGGGGTGTGAACTGCACAGAAAATACACTTTTGTTTGCTTATGAAGAAATATCCCCAAAATCAGATGTAGACTAAATGTAGACTGACTTTTAGCTATACACCTTCCCAGCAAACAGCAAATTTTGAAGTTCCAGGTAAAGAGGATTCATTTTTGGATGAGTAACCACAGTTTGCATGTTGGAGGCGCCTAAAGGAATGCTGGGAAACTCTGTACTTCAGAGAACATTTCAGGGAGGGATGCAGAATAACCCTTCTCTGCCTGAGGCTGTAGAGACCTGGCACCAATCAAAACACTTTTTGTGAAGCAACTGATCAACACTGACAGGGTAAGCCACTAGTATATGAAAATAAGATCAAACTCCACTCCCTTCTAGTACTGATGATGTTACCTAGTTTGGTAATGAAACATTTTTGCAGAAAAAAAACATCAAGCTCAAGGAGCACCAAGGACCCCACAGTTCAACCCTGAGCTGCAAATAATCTCTTCTATGGATATTAACTTTTTGGTTGGAGGGACTCAGAGCCTGCCTTATGTGAGATGGCTCCCAGTGGTTTTCAAGGAATGTAGAATTATTATGACTGGGAATTTGATCCTTCATACATTGAAAACAAAATACAAAGCCAAGCAATAAACAAATAAAAAACAAATTTTGGGGGAAAAAGCCCAGGAAAGAAAAAGAGTTAAAGTGTAAGAAAGAAAAAGGAAAGTAAGAAAACTGAAAAATTATTGTGTTCAACTTTTTTTGGTACAGTTATAAGTAAAAATATATCAGACTCTTTCTCTAAGATTAACAGTTCAGGGTAATAGCAAAGAAACCAGCAAATGGTCAGCTTAACTAGAGTGCAGATATAAAGAAGAAAAACAGACAATCTTCTTTACATTCTTTAACAATAACAACAGCTAAAGCTATTATTGGAGTATCAAATATTTACCTGGTCATCACTTAAGCAAGCTGCCTGGCACCCGAAGTGAGCCAGGGAAACAGAGATGCAAAATTCCAGCACGCTGAATAAGAGCAGGACACTGGAGAGGCCAGAAGCGACACTCTGTGGAGTAGGAAGACACGTGAAAAGATTTACTGAGAAATCAATGTAATGGTACGTATTTTATTTTATTGAATGTGCTACACCATTAAAAGGGACTCCCAGCTGCTCCCTTGGGAAACACTGGGAGGAACAATTGCATTGGGAAAAACAGAGACACTGTACAGGTAACCCTCAACGTACAACCACAATTGGGGCCAGAATTTCCACTGCTAAACAAAGCAATTGTTAAGTGAGTTGTGCATAATTTTACCTTTTCTGCCACTGTTGTTAAGCAAATCGCTGCAGTTAAGAGAATTATATGGTTGTTAAGTTAATTCTCCCCACCCACACTGTCTTCGCTGATGAGAATCTGGCTAGGAAAGTCGCAAAGGGGATGCTGCAACTGTCCTAAATATATTGCTAATAGCCAAGCCCTCTAATTTTGATCATGTGACTGTGGGGACGCTGCAATGGCCATGCATATGAGGAGTGGTCATAGCTTTGGGTGCCACTGAAACTTTGAATGGTCACTAAATGAATAGTTGTTCATTCAGTTAAAGACTGCCTGTACAGCATGTGTGAGATGAGGAAACTGCATCAGGGAACATTATTAGCATCTCTTATGTTTTGCTGAGTTGCTGAGTCTAGTCAGAGCTGAAGAAACTTCTTGAATGAGAAATGAAATGTCTCCATGGGAAAACAAGAAAGTCCAGTTGCCACCTGAATAAGGACCTTTGGGATGATGGAGGAGAGACCGGATGGATAGGAAACCTCAAGAAACAAAGTGCTGAAGGGAGAAGGAGAAAGAGAAATGGTTAAGACAGAGGCTGGCTAGTCCAAAGAGGAAGAGCAACAGGATTCCCCGTGGTCCTAACATATCCACTCTTGGCCACCTGACTTTTTCTCCAAGAATAATGGGTGAAGTATGGTTAAGGGCAGCAAAGTGATTTAGATTCAGCCAGTCTAAGTATATTGTTTCTCCTCCTCAATAAGGATGCAGCTAGATCTATTTTCTTCACCCAACTTCTTTCCAATCATCTCTCAGGCTGGAAAGGGGAAAAGCCCTTTAACAGATTTAACAGATTAACAGTGTTGGAAGGGACCTTATAGGTCATCTAGTCCAATCCATCCCCACTCAAGCAGGAGACCCTACACTATTTCTGACAAAAGGCAGTCCAATCTCTTCCTGATACCCTCAAAGGTAAATTGTTCCACTGGTTGATTGTTCCCACTATCAGAAAGTTCTTTCTTATTTCTAGGTTGAATCTCTCCTTGGTCAGTTTTCATCCATTATTCCTTGCTTGGCCTTCAGGTGCTTTGGAAAATAGCTTGAAACAATCCTCTCTGTGCCATGGATGTGATATTACTATGATTTAACACTCCTAAGAAAGCAAAGGACTTTACAAAATACTAAAAATTCAAGACATTGAACCCAGATATTGGTGTGGTTCTAATCTGTCCACGTTTCAAAATTTACCTAAATTTCTGTTTTCTAAAACTGGCTATGTATGGTGTGTGGATGGATGGATGGATGGATGGATAGATAGATATATAGATGATAGATAGATAGATAGATAGATAGATAGATAGATAGATAGATAGATAGATAGATAGATAGATAGATAGATGATACTGTATATTTCGGAGTATAAAATGCACTGGAATATAAGATGCACCAAAGTTTTGAAGAGTCCAATTAAAAAAAAGGTAGGTAGGTAGCTAGAGGGATAGACAGGGAGAGAAAGAGAGAGAAATACAATCGGTAAGTAGGGATGGAGAGGGTAGTTAGGTAGTTAGGTAGATAAAGGGAGACAGACACACACACACACACACACACACAGAAAGAGAGTGGGAGAGTGTAGGTAGGTAGGTAGGTAGAGGGATAGAGAGAGAGAGAAAGAGAGAGAGAGAGAGAGAGAGAGAGAGAGAGAGAGAGAGAGAGAGAGAGAGAGAGAGAAATAGAGTAGATAGGTAGGGAGAGTAGTTAGGTAGGAAGGTAGGTAGGTAGAGAAAATGAGAGAGAGAGAGAGAGAAATAGAGAGAGAGAGAGAAATAGAGAGAGAGAGAGAAATACAATAGGTAGGTAGGGAGAGAGAGAGTGTGTGTAGGTAGGTAGAGGGATAGAGAGAGAGAAATAGAGAGAGAAAGAAATACAGTAGATAGGTAGGTGTTTCTGTTGTCACAGCCCTTGATCAATGTAATTCTCATCAATCAGTTAAAGAGCTTTCCAAAAGGGAAAAAAAAGTTTTTGCACTCTGCAAACCTCCCAAAAAATGGCCCGTTTTTCACAAAAACAACCCCGTTTGTTTTCCAAAAAAAAAGGCATGAATAGCCTTGGGGGGCTTGTAGAGTGCTCCAGGGGAGGGAAAACAAAACTAGCAAAAAACGGCCGGTTTTTTATGAAAACAGGCCCTTTTTTCATCAAAATAATTGCATGTATAGCCTTATGGAGGCTTATAGAGTGCTGCTGAGGGGGCAAAAACCAGGCCATTTTTTTGCTTATTTCTGCCCCCATTCCCCAGGAGCTCTCTGAAAGCCTCCATAAGGATATGCATGGCCATTTTGGTGAAGGGGGGGGGCTCCAGGAGGCAAAAAATTCTGTATTCAGTGTATAAGACACACCCAGATTTTCAGCCTCTTTTTTGAGGAAAAAATGTGTGTCTTATACTCTGAAAAATATGGTTGGTTGGTAGGTAGATAGGTAGGTAGGTAGGTAGGGAGGGAGGCAGGCAGGCAGGCAGGCAGGAAGAGATATAGATAAAATATAGATATAGATATAGACATTCAAATCAAATACAAAACTCTTTGGAACCAAGACTTATTCAATGAAAGTTTTCAAACAAAAGTCAAAGAGTCTGGGATATCCTAGCTGTATATATAATCTCCGTCTGGATTCTACACTTGAAGCTAAAATTTAAGAAGTGATTGGTGACTTCCTGTGGTGACATCATCGTGCTTGGAGTTGAGGAACGGGAGCTCTCCTAACCGCTAACTTCTTCGTTTGGGCTCATTTTTGAGTGCTGTGGATTCTGAAGGGACCAGCAGATTAAGGGGGAAACTCTGAAGATGCTGGGGTGATAAGGCAAATCCCCCAGCGGGTAGGAGAAACCCACTAAAAGGACGAGAAACTATCCTGCCACTTGGTCAGGACCGGAGCGATGGCGACCGTATAAGAAGGAAGCAGAAAGAGAAAGCAGTTGAAATTGAGACATCTGTTACTATTATTGACAACCCAAAGAAGAGGAGGACAACACAAAATTAGCAGAGAGGGTGAGCTGGAAAAAGGAGGCTCTGGGAAGGAGATTTTTCTGATTTTTGCCAAAAAGTTGTGAGAGCAGAATCACTGAGTTGGAATTGACAGCGTATATAACTTGAACTAAAGTGGCCAGAGGGAGAACAAAAACCCGGCATGGACAATAGGAGTAGGACATAGTAACTGCTGAGAAGACTTGGAAAGCACAGGAAGGATTGTTTAACAGTCAGGTTGGTTGTTGACTTTTTTCTTCTTGCTCTTTTCTTGCTCTTTTGGAACGATTAGAGGGCTTCATTACCCACCCACCCCCCTCTATTTTCCTTTGCCACTGGACTTGTATTAACTGATTGACACTAACAGTGATACTGAAGAGAGTGTGACACCTAGTGGATCAAAAATTTGAACCGTGAAATCTGATGCAAGAAAGCTAACAGTGACTTCAGTAAAGTTAGTAAAAAAAACCACACCCAATATGATTTCGGCAACACCCCCTTCCTCAAATCAAAGATCAATTGAGAGCGCATTGGGGCTGGAGAAAGGAGGAATGATGGCAGGAACAACGGGACCAGCACCAACAATGCAGAGTATGTAATTGATGCTCCAGTTGATACAAGAGACACTGATGAAAAACCAAGAAGTGACTGCTACAAATCATGAAGAGACAAAGAGGAATCCTGAAGAAATGAAAAATGAAATGGGATAATTGAAAGGAAATATCAAAACCGTGGATGACAAAATTGAAAGGATACAGAATGCCTTAGCAATCAACGAACAGAAAATCCAGAACATAGAAACAAAAATAGAACAAGCAGATCAGAAGATGGAAAAAATGGAGCTGGAATATGGACAAGTTAATAAAGAATTAGAGTTATCAATAATCCAACTTGAAAATGAAAGAGCTGCATTCTATTTAAGATTCCAAAACATACCAGAAGAGAAGGAGGAAGACCTGAAAGGAAAAATGATTGGAATCTTCACTGAAATTCTACAGAGAAACGAACAAGAGTTGAGAGGGGACATCGATGAAGCTTACCGTGTGCATACTAATTATGCCAGAAGACATAGGCTCCCAAGAGAAGTGCACGTAAGATTTGCCAAAAAAAAAAAAAAAACCTAGAGATGAATGTCACGATGTTAAAAAGTTTGCTAGGCCTGAACTGCCTAAACTGACATTCAAGAGTTAAACTAAGAAAGCTTTATTGCGCAGGTCATAAAACAAAATGTTATCTGAAAGTGATTTATTGCGCATGCGGTTACACATTCCAAAATTCCTTTCTTCTTTGTTCGGCTGCCAACTTGGCAACCGAAGCTTTCATTATCAAAATGTAACCAATTAGTTATTTCTGTTTCATTTACTTTCATTTACTTTTATTAAAGTTTGTTTATTAATTAGAATATACTTGTCAAAGGCTTTTATTTTATTTTCTTAATATCTCAAAAGATATGCGGAAGGGAATCAGCCACGGTCCATTGATCTCAAATATCAGGCGTTTTTTTCCCCTGACAACTTGGTATGCAGAGTTTGGTTCGATGATACAAGCTGAGATGGCTACAATTTATGGCTGTATTTTCTCTTTGCGCTATCTTAAGATAACCGACTAAGCCTAATTAGCAATGTCGGAGAAAAAGAAAAAAAAGAAAAAGAAAGATGGAACGAGCACAGATGGATCAGCTTCCTCTGACAAGGAGGCTCCCTCGGACACAGAGAAGCAAGAACCTTCAAACGTATTCCAGGAGCAACAAAGTGCCGAGCCAGATGTGGGGGAAGGAGCTACAGGACGCGACATCCACGAAACGAGGTCAGTGGTTCCTCCTTCTAAAATATCTCCAGGAGATTATGAATTTTTGGGGGCCAAGCCAAAACTTCCCACTCTGCCAGAGCCACTCCATTCCCAGACCCTCGCAGATTATCAAACAATTGATGAATGGCCGGCAGAAAAAAAATCCTCCCATGCAGAAAGCAGATTTTATGAATTCCCCCCAGATGATGACGAAGAAATGCAAAGCTATCTTGATCAAATAGAACGTTTCGAAAAATATGCTAGGGACGTGAGAGAGTGCTTTAATGAAATAAAGCGAAGTAGGAGGAGCTCCCCCACTCCCAAAATGTCTGAGGACGCCATCTTGTCTTCAAAATAACAGCCTAAGACACACCCCACAGAGTTCATTGGTCAATTAGAACAAAGAGACATGTACACGTCACCGAGGTCACGTGGTCCCTTTGAGTCAACTGAACTTCCGCATACGTATAGACAACTGCAGCCAAAAAGTGAGGCTGCACTGCCATCTGCTGGCGGAGAAAAATCATTAGAGCAAAAGATGAAGCAGTTGGACCAGATTTTTAGAGATCTGGCTATGAGCCCTTTAGAAGCCAAAACTTTGCCCCCAAAGGTTAAGTCTTCAACACCCCCTGGCGGTGTCGAATCCTCCCTAGATGAAAAAAGGCAAAGCCAAAGGCGAATTCGAGGAAGCCAATTTGATGTTGCCACGCAAAGGCCAATGATGCAACCCCAGCATCCCCTGGTTCAACAACCAGCTTTGCAACCTGCGCAACAAATTGTTCCGATGCACATTCCTCAGCAGGTATTCACAGTCACCCCCTTGACTGGTGAGTCCAAATTAAAGGAGTCAGGAGAGAATTATAAAGCCTGGGTCAGTGAAATTGCGCTCTTGCTTCGAAGAGAAGGCACACATTCCATGGTTTTTAATCCTCCTCCTCAGCCCTGGACACCTGCAATGAGAGACGTCGAAAACAGAGCAATCACGACTTTACTCATGTCAATGGAAATTGAGATCCAAGGTATCTTTCCACCTGATGCAACTGCCCAAGAAATTTGGGCTATTTTGGAAGATTGCTACAGGCCCGTTTCAATTGAATCTTCATGTTTGCTCATGTCTGAGTTCCATGGTTCGAAGTTGAAACCTGGTGAACGAATTGGTGGACATTTGACCAAACTGAAAAGAATGAGAAGTGAATTGAGACAAAATGGCCATGTAATCGATGATATCCAAATGATTAGCATCATCATTAACTCATTGAATTATGAATGGAAAGATGCTGTTGCAAAGATTAACTACGTGCCTATTGCTCAACGCACAGTTAACCACGTTTGCAGACTTTTAGTGGAAGACGAAGCTATCAGGTTAGCTACACCACATCTGCAACGGCCTCCAGCATCGAAGGCTCCAGCCAGACGTCCCTTCCGAGGAAGAGGCTACGCTCCAAGGATGCCAAAATGCTACACCTGCAACCGTGTGGGACATGACACCTCGGATTGTCCCCAACGAGTTCCAGCTCCCGTCACATACCAGCCCAGAGGAACAGATTCCAGAGGCAGAGGTAGAGGCGGAAGACAAGGTCGTCGTGGTCCAAGGCGTGATCCACAAACTCCACTTGTGACACTGGCCATAACCAACGTTCCACAACCTGATCCAAAGTTCGACAGATGTCTTTTGTGGACTTTAGATAGTGGAGCAGCTGTGCACGTTACCCACAGAAGGGAACTTTTCACAGAGATGGGCGAACCAGAGCCCGAGTATCGAGAACTGTATTCCTTCACCAACCACACTTGCAAGGTTATGGGAAAAGGAACTGTTTACATTGAAGAACTCGATACACACATCCCTGATGTTTATTACATACCTTCAGCAACCAGTAATTTGCTTAGTCAAAGTCACTTGTCTAGAGAGTTAAAGTTCCAGGTTCACCACCTCGAAAAAGCAAGTTACTTAGTTAAAGATGGAGATATTGTTGCTGAAACCATGCTGATTGGTGGTGTTTATTACTTAAAGCCAAAGCCTAAAGGGCAAGCACAGGCAAGTATGCAAACTCCAAAAAGGCACAACGCAGACCCAGAGAGAGTTGTCCCAGAGAGAGAAAATGTTACTGTGCCAAAGGCTCCTAAAGCCAACAAACAGAGAAAACAGAAACAGGTTGCTCAAAGCAAGCCTGAGGGTCCTCATGAAACTGTTAATGTTGAGAATTCACTAACTGGTAAACCTTTGCATTCCAGGTGTATTCACAAGTGGCACAGAAGATTGGGGCATGCCAGTTTCCGTGTTCTTAGAAAGATGCCGGAGTTCGCAAAAGGTTTGGATCTAAAGGGGTGTAAGGTGTTTTTGGATTGTGCCGTTTGCAAAAAGGCTAAATCCAAGGCGGCTCCAATTCCAAAACACGCTACACGCCAGTCAACACGCATTTTTGATTTGGTACACACTGACATAGTGGGTCCTTTCCCACCAACACTTGGTGGCAGAATTTTTTAACAATTGTAGATAATCATTCTAGATATGGATTTGTATATCCTATGAGAGAGAAATCTGAGACCTTTCAGATTTTTAAAGACTTTGCAGCGTTTGTTTCTACACAATACCAAGTTCGCATCGCCAGAATCCAGAGTGACCGTGGTGCAGAATTCATGTCTCAGCGTTTCCAGGACTGGATGCGTAAGAATGGAATTCTTCATCAGACATCTGCTCCATATACACCGGCTCATAACGGAGTCGTAGAAAGAAGACAAGGGGTTCTACAAACCATGATGCGTTGTCTTCTAGAAGATGCCAATCTCAGTAACGCATACTGGGGTGAAGCAATCAAATATGCAAATTACATTGTCAACCGTACTTGGAGCAGTGTAATCAATCAAACTCCCTTCTACATGCTGTATGGCTACAAGCCCGATCTCAAGAACCTCCATATTTTTGGTTCATATGCTATGGTGAACACTCCCTTAAGTCAAAGAAGAAAGGGAGGCACAGTAGCAAAGAGACTAAGATTTATGGGTATTGATGATAATTCAAAATGGTACAAATTCATTGATACTAAACATGTGATTGTCATTTCACAATCTGCTAATTTTGAGGAAGACATTGACTGGTCCAGGATTCATTCCAATGATCCTGAAGTTTATTTTCCTAGAGATGGTGTTCCAGATGCCACGCAGCCTGATGACAATTCGCAGGCAGATATTCCTTCTACCAGTTCTTCACAACCTGATGTTCCGTCTTCGCAAGCCGCGGATGCTGATGCTAGCGACGAACGTGAGGACGAGGATGATGATGATGAAGAAGAAGAAGACTGGTCTGTTGTTCCTAGACGCTCCAAGAGGGCCACAAAAGGAATCCCTCCACAACGTTATTCATGGCAACTGACAAAGTCACCATTACCTTTGATTTGCAATGTTACTCTTCCTCCAGAGACATTCACACAAATCAAACAGCTTCCTGATTCAGAACAAGACAAGTGGTATGATGCAATGCAGGATGAAATGGACAGTTTAAAGAAACTTAATGTATTCACACCTGCAAAACCTCCAGCAAACAAGAAAGTCATTGGCACCCGATGGGTCTACAGAATCAAGAAGAAACCGAATGGTGAGTCTTTATACAAAGCCAGACTTGTAGCTCAGGGTTTCGCTCAACGTTATCCTGAGGACTACACAAACACTTACTCACCAACAGTCAGAACTGAAAGTGTAAAAAATTGCCTTAACCACTGCAACTATTCTTGGTTTAGAAGTTTTCCAATTTGATGTGGACACAGCTTATCTACATGCAGACCTAGATGAAGAGATCTACGTGAGAAGCCCTCCAGGATTCCGAAAGCAAGAAGGGGATACCTGGTTCCTGAACAAAAGTCTTTATGGTCTGAAACAGTCAGGTTTAATGTGGTATTTATGTCTTACTGACAAACTAAATTCAATGGGCTTTATTAAGTCCGAAACTGATGAATGCGTGTTCACAAAAAAGATCTAACAATGCATATGAGATAATTCTTGTTTATGTTGATGATATTGTTTATATTGGTCCAAATAAGAAAATGAGTGAGATTTTTGCTAAAAGTTTGCAGAGATACTTCACACTAAAATCTTTAGGACACATTAGCACTTATTTAGGTGTTCAAATTGAAAAGACACAGAAGGGGTTTAGTCTTTCACAAGAGGAAAAAATTGACCACATTCTACATCATTGCAACATGAAAGATGCTAGCACAACAAAGACACCCATGCAAACAGATTTTCACAACTTAACACATGAACCAAGTCCTGAGTTCGAGGATCAAACACTTTATCGTTCAGTCATTGGTTCACTATTATACATTAGTAGTTGGACCAGACCTGACATCGCACTTAGTGTTAATCTTTTATCACGACACGTAGGTAAGGCAACACAATTTCATTGGTCATGCATTAAGAAGTTGTTGAAATACCTGAAACACACTAAACACATGAAGTTACTGCTAGAACCAACACACACTGATCAACCAAAGTTGATTTGTTTTTCTGATTCCGACTGGGCGAGCGACAAGAAGTCACGCAAAAGCACTTCTGGTTACATGATGTTCCTAAATGGTTGTCCTGTTTACTGGCAAGTAAGAAAACAGAGTTTTGTTTCATGTTCATCTACTGAAGCTGAATATGCTTGTGTTTCAGATGCTTGTAATTCTCTAACGTGGTTTGATGCTCTGATCACAGATATCTGGACACGTCCGATTCGACCAATCACCGTGATGGAAGATAATGTATCTGTTGTCTATATTTCTGAGTCACATTTTACAGGTTCTAGGTCCAGACACATTGACATTCATTATCAAAACACAAAGAAATTAGTTAAGCAACGTTTTGTTAAATTGCAATATGTTTCTACACATGATCAGATCGCAGACATGCTTAACAAACCACTTGCCGCAAATCAACACGAGTATCTGCGAAAGAAGATGTGCCTTAATTGATGATTTGATGACGTCAGCCCAGACTAGCAAAAGAAGGGGTGTCACGATGTTAAAAAGTTTGCTAGGCCTGAACTGCCTAAACTGACATTCAAGAGTTAAACTAAGAAAGCTTTATTGCGCAGGTCATAAAACAAAATGTTATCTGAAAGTGATTTATTGCGCATGCGGTTACACATTCCAAAATTCCTTTCTTCTTTGTTCGGCTGCCAACTTGGCAACCGAAGCTTTCATTATCAAAATGTAACCAATTAGTTATTTCTGTTTCATTTACTTTTATTATTTTATTATTAAAGTTTGTTTATTAATTAGAATATACTTGTCAAAGGCTTTTATTTTATTTTATTAATATGTCAAAAGATATGCGGAAGGGAATCAGCCACGGTCCATTGATCTCAAATATCAGGCGTTTTTTCCCCTGACAATGAAGTATACAAAAAAAAACAAAAAAAAAAAAACAGAGAAGGGACGATTACATACCAGGGAAAAGAGTTTATCATGCTTAAACAGATTCCAAGGAGAATTCATGAACGACTTAGACAATACCAATTTTTAACAAATCAATTAAATAAAAACAGAATAATGTACAGATGGTTGGTATCAGAAGGGGTACTGGTATCTTGGCAAGGAAAAAGGTATAAGATAGAGAATATAGAAGAAGCGCATTTCTATGAGAAATACTGCACAGGGGAAGAAGAACAAGGAAGTAAAGAGGACCTAGAAAGTAGAAGTCAAGAGGAAGAAACATCAGAAGACAAGGAAAGAAACAGGAAAGAAGAACAGAGGCAAGAAAGAGAGAGAACAGAAAAGGAGGGCGCGAGAGGGAAAAGTCAGATACAAACCAGAAGCAACAAAAAACACCTCATCTAAAGATGGACCAGGAACTAACAATTATTTCAATAAACTTGAATGGACTGAATGCACCCAAAAAAAAAGGAGCGCAGATGTTTAATAAACTTAAGAAACTGAAGGTAGATATAATCTGTATACAGGAAGTGCATTTTAAAAGGGAACATAAGAACTTACTGGAAAACAAAAAACTAGGGAAATTATATACAACACTAGCAGATTAAAAAAAGAGGGATAACAACCTATATAAAGGAAAAAATAAACTCCAAAGAAGTCTACTCTGATGAAGAAGGCAGGATGCTAATGATTGAATTAGAGACAATAGAAAAACCAATATTATTAATAGTCATATATGCACCAAATCAGAAACAAGAGGAATTCTATAGGAAATTACACAACAAAATAAACGAATTAGAATATGAAAATATTTGCTTAATTGGGGATTATAATGCAATAGTGGATAAAAAAATGGACTATGAAAGCAAAAAGAAAAATAAAACAAAAAAAAATACGGTACCCAAATCCTTTTTTGAGATGGCAATGGAATTTAAATTACATGATATTTGGAGAGAAAGGCACAAAACAAGAAAGTAATATATCTTTTATTCAAACCCCCACCAGTTCCTATCAAGAATTGACATGGCTTGGATTTCATCTGGTCTATGCAATCAAGTAGACAAAATTGAAATAGAAGCAAATGAGTGGGCAGATCATAATCCAATAAAATTAACATGGAAAGGTCAAAGAAGAAGAAAAAGATGGATGATGAATTCAAATATTGTAAATGAAATAGAATACACTCAAATGCTGGAGAAAGAATTAAAACTATTTTTTAGAATAAATAAAAAAGAAGACACCTCAATTCAAAATCTCTGGGACACTATGAAAGCATACACAAGAGGCCTTACGATTGCCTACATGGCGAGAAAAACTAGAAAACAAAAAGAGCAACAAGAATGTATGCAAAAGGAACTTATGGAAGCCGAAGATGAACTACAGAAAGACCCAAAGAATAAAATGAAAAAAGAAAAAAGAGAGATGATAAAACATAAGATCAACTTAATAACTCAAAAGGAATTAGCACAGAAAATTAAAGCGGCCAAACAAAATTACTTTGAACAAGCCAACAAACCTGGATGATGGCTGGCATACAGACTGAAGAATGAAAGAGAAAAAAGGATGATATACCAGTTAAAAGATGATGAGGGAAGAATTCAATACAAAGCGGAAGAAAAGAAGCATATTATTCATAAATACTTCACAAAACTATACGCACAAGATAGTATGGAGGAAAACAAAATAAAACAGTTTTTAAACACAGAAAAGATAACACCAATCTCAAAAGAGCAAAGGGAGGCGATAAACAGGCCAATAATGTTAGCCGAAGTGGGATTAGTCTTGAAAAATCAGAAAAATAATAAAACCCCAGGACCAGATGGAATACCGGTGGAGCTATACAAATATAATAAAATAATATTGGAAGAGCTAGGGGTGGAAATGTTTAATGAAGTTTTAGGAAAAGCCAAGATATCTGAATCATGGACAGAAGCAATAATATTGCTAATCCCAAAAGAAGAAACCGACCTACAAGAAATTCAAAACTACAAGCCAATTTCATTACTAAACTCCAATTATAAAATATTTGCAGCAATTATGGCAGAAAGAATTAAACAGGTTTTAAATGAACGAATACACCCAGACCAAAATGGATTTTTACCTCACAGACACATTAAAAATAATGCGAGAATCATCCTAGATATAATAGAGTATTACGAGGCGCATCCAGAAAAACAAATGGTAATGGTTTTCCTTGATGCACTAAAAGCATTTGACAACGTAATCTGGAAATTTATAATAACACTATTGGATGAGATGAAATTCGGAGAAAAATTTATTAAAATGATAGAAGGATTTTATAACAATCAGACAGCCAAAATTCTGATGGAGAATTAACAGAGAAGATTGAAATTAAAAAAGGAGTCAGACAGGGATGCCCCATCTCTCCTTTGCTGTTTATATTAACTTTGGAAATTTTATTAAATGAAATTCGGAAGGACCAGGGAATAAAAGGTTTAAGACTCAAAAATGAAGAATATAAGGCCCAAGCCTATGCCGAAGACTTAGTATTTGTTCTAGAGGACCCATTAGAATCCAGCCTGAAATTAATTCAAAAATTAGAAGAATATGGCGAAGTGGCAGGACTAAAGATCAATAAAGATAAAACAAAAATGATAACCAAGAACATGACAAAAAAGCAAGAAGAGGAACTGAAAATAGCAACCAGAATGCAAATAACTAAGAAAGTGAAATACTTGGGGATCTGGGTGTCAGCAAAATGTTCCACAATTAAAGATGATAATTATAACAAATTAGTGATACAAATAAAGAAAGATTTAGAAAATTGAAAAAATATCCAGCTATCACTCATGGGACGTATAGCGACAATTAAAATGAATATTTTACCAAGAATCTTATCCCTGTTGCAAGCCGCACCTATTAATCCGGGTAAAAAAATCTTTCAAGAATTAAACAAAATAACCGCTAGGTTTATTTGGCAGGGACGAAAAGCGAGGATTAAACTAAAGTCAATGCAAAACAGCAAGGAGAGGGGAGGTTTAGCATTACCAAATTGGGATCTATACGCATCAGCAGTAACAATAACATGGGTGAAGGATTGGATAGAGCTAAAGAATAAAAGAATTTTGACCTTAGAAGGCCATCATTTGCAAGCAGGCTGGCACACATTCCTATAGGATGATAAAAATAAAATGCACAAACACTTTCAAAATCATTTAATTAGAAGAGTGTTATTACAAAAATGGTTCAAAAAAAAAAAATCCACTATGTGAAAATTCCAAATTGGCTATCACCGACAGAAAGGACAACCCATCCAAATTTTATAGATTTGAACAAAATGCTAAGATATAAAGACTTAATTGATAGACAGGGAAACTTAAAAACAATTGAAGAATTGGCAGAACAGATCATGAAAGTTGACTGGCTAACTTACCTTCAAATCAAAACTAAATACAATAAAGATATTAAATTATATGACATCGAAACAGAACCACACAAATTGGATAAAAATATTCAAAGCTCAGACAGAAAGATGACAGGGAGAATATATAAATTTCTTCTGAAGTATAAAATGGAAGAGGAAATTGTGAAAGAACAAATGATAAAATGGGCGCAGAACTTTGGCTATAATATTGAATTAGACAAATGGGAAAAATTTGGAGAACAAACTTTTAAAAAAGTGATTGGTTTACTTACGCATGATTGTTTATTTTCACATCTATAACTGTAGATTATCAGCTCAGATAGATTCAGGAAGCTACCAATTAATGATATTATAGCACTTGTGATGTTCATTCCTACACTGGATTTCACCTGAAACAGAAATACACCAGAAGGAGAGAAATTACAGTGTCAGGATAAACCTTATTAAATGCAAGGCATAAAAACAATTACCCCAACTATGGTAAAAACATTGACAAAGAAATTATATGTGGGTGTTTAATGACACATAGCCAGTCACAGGAGGAACCAGATAGCATCCACTAAGATCATGAGTACCAAAGAACACATTTTCCCACAGTGGAAATGCAAAGCATACAAGTCCATTGGAAGGGTTTTCTAAAACTCTCAAATTCCTCCTCCTTCTTTCTGGATGTCAGTCTCCATTGAAGACCAGGTGGTTAAAAGCAACAGGAAAAATAGAAGAATGTTTTCATCCCTTAACACTTTGCTTAAAGGGCTTCTTTTTAATGTTGCTTTCAGGTAGCCACACTTCTGGAAGAGGATTTTCTGTCAAGGAGGAGGAGGAGGAGGAGGAGGAGGAGGAATAATAATAATGTTTTGAGGTCAGCTTCAAGACCTTCAAGAGCATGAAAGAAGACACCTCTGCTCAGGACTAGCAATAGCAATAGCACTTAGACTTATACACCATTTCACAGTGCTTTACAGCCCTCTCTAAGGGGTTTACACAGTTGGCATATTGCCACCAACCATCTGGGTCACAAAACGGGGACCAGAAGAGGCTCAAATGCTGGGTGGTTGAAAATTCTCTACTGTTGACATAGAACTTTCGATGGAAGCAAGACTTGGAATCAACAATTGAGCAAAGAAGGAAGGGGGAGGGGGCTTTTGAGTTTGCTTTTCTTTCCTAAATGTTGGTTTAAAACTGAGCAGTATCTGAAGACAATAGACAATATACTGTAAAAGGACCACTGCTTAAGAAGAAATAGCATAAAAGAAATTCAAATGCTAAACTTTCTTACCAAAACATGATTTGGACTGTTCACAGCTGCTACACAAAGTGATCCAGAAGAAATGAACTATGGAAAATGAAAAATGAAAAACAAATGACTATAGTTCACTGGAAATAAAAGGGGGAAATTGTTAGAAAAATCTGGCACCCAGGAGAAGCCAGTTAGGCTCCAATGCAAACAGGACATTTATAGGTAACCCTTAGCCATTACTGCCATGGAGCATGACTCAACAAAAATGTGTACATACTTACAAATATCCCTCCCCAAAAGGGGTAACCTCCAACTGCACACAAGGAGGGGGGGGAGTCAGGAGAAGAAATTGAAGAAAGGGACACAGCCCCATAGACGATGTGGATCAGCCCAATCAATATTTGGACAGCCTGCAGACGGAAAACACACAGTAAGACAACTTTGTTCGCTGAATCTGAGAAAAACATTCTTATTTGTTAGCACCCCAGGAAAGGCATCACTTTATATCCATTTTTGAACGGTCCTTCAAAGGTGTTGGGGCTTCTAAGCTTCCAGTGCAGGTATTGTCCCAAGGCTGGTTTCCTATGGTGAAAAATCTACATGGGGAGAAGAGACAATTTGAGACCCAGTATCACTATGTACCAGACACTTACTCCAGATTATGATCTAGTTTGACCACAGTGGGACTGCTTTTGCCAGGAAGAAGGTTTGTAAGAATATCAAGATAGATATTCAAGAGAAAAATGACACATCTCACTAAAGACTCTTCTGCAGGAGGAAGTTGATCACGGTCATAAGCCCAAAGTGTCTTCAACCAACTTGGGCTGCAGCCAATCCATGACCAGGTTCTTCTGGAGAAATGATCAACAGTTGCTCTTCTCAGAGGGAAGGGGGGGAAAAGAGATCTGGCTGAAACCTTGGCTGAGCTCCACTTTCTCAGTTAAAGAGAAAAGCAAAAGAAATTCATATCAGAGTCAGAATTTTTTGCAGAAACACAAATGAAACCACCAGGAAGAACAGAGGTTTCTGGAGTATATTCCAGAACCAGACAACAGCCAAGCCAAGTTCCAGAACTTCAATATGGGTCTCTCGGGTCTCTACATAGCTCTAAAACCTTAATGGATTCAAACAGGAACATAGCAACTCATGCCTACCCCAAGCACTTTGGGCTCAGCCTTGAGGAATGTCTCCAAAGGACCATTTTGTGGGACTTGTTGAGGAGCACTGGTGGGAATTTCCTGAGCTCCATAATGGGGATATGGAGTTGCTCCAGATGCCTGAAGAGGGACACTGGGCAATCCAGGAGCTGTTTCAATTATGTTTGCTCCATTAGAGGGGATGAAAACTGTAGTTCCACTGGCCATTCTTGCTGGAAGTGATGCCACAACTAGGTTACCTGAAAACAAACAAGTGAGGAAAAGTTAACGTCTTAACACCAAGGAGGCAAATTCTTCTCCTTAATGTCACTTTATGAGATAATATTTGCCTGCAGTAAAACTGAAGAGGATTTCCATAAGGCTTCAGGGAGCAGGATAGTAAAAAAAATACAACTTTCTCAGGGATAGAAATCCTTCCTTTCCTCACCTTTCAGCCAGAACCAAAGAAGCTTCTTGCTTGAGAAGTGAAATATTTTCAAAGAAAAAACCAAGAAAGTCCAGTTGCCTTTTGAAAAGCATCTTTGGGACAGGGTTGATTTTGAATCTCCATGGACATCAGTTGAGAAAAAGTTAATCAGAACACGGGGAACATTACATTTTTCAATGCAAAAGGTCTTTTTCTGATCTTAGGACCACTTCAGATCCCCCAGCTAAACGGCATTTCCATTTGGACAAGGTTTTATTGCACCTGCCCTCCTTTCCTGTTACTGGGAGATGGATCTAAAGGCATCAGGCATGGATGATCATATTGATTGCCATTTTCCAGGAAGGTCATACTGATTTGGACATAAATTACTGTGAAGGACACAAGAGCAGGATCTGTATCCCACCTTTGCTTCACGGATGAGGTGAGACTTCTTGTCAGAACACAATTGGACCCTCAGCCTGGGTTTCCCAACAAAAGAACCCCAGAAAAAAGTGAAGCGATTCAGTAAAGCTTCCTCCTCCTTGAGCTGTATTAATTGGAAGTCAAAGTTAAGCAAAAAACGACCCATCCACCCTCCTCTTTGAACGATGAACTTCAAATATTGAATCTCGGTAAATTTATATGGCGCCTTTGCGCGCATTGGACACTTCCATCAAGGCAAGATTGATTGCAAACTCTTCCCTGTCCGCAAATTCTGCCCTGAAATCCTCCCGTCTACGGGGGCTGCGGGGCTGCGGGGCTGAGAAGACCGCGGGTGAATGGCCGCGGGGGAGAAGCGGCACGGGATGGCCCACATATTAATTCCATGCTATTTTGTAAACAAGTAATGAGAATATACTCACGACCACCGCTCAAGACGAGACACACCAAAGCCTCAGAGGAAACGAAAGTAACACAACAGGAAGAAGTGGAGGGCGGGGCTCGTTCACCCACTAAAAGGGGGGATTTACTCATCTTAATCGAAGACTCCGGAAAAAACATCTTTCTTGCCCTTTTAACTGTTGCAACAAATAAAAGTTGGGGGCCAGAAACCTTCTGCGCGTTCAGGGATGAGAGGAAAACTCACCAAGATTATAAACTCCTCTTATTTCCAGGCTAAAACGAATCACTGAAATCAAACTCATCCCTGACATGTATGTATGTATGTATGTATGTATGTATGTATGTATGTATGTATGTATGTATGTATGCATGCATGCATGCATTCATTCATTCATTCATTCATTCATTCATTTACTTATCAAAAAATACAAGGAAACAAGTATGAAAACATATGAAAAAATGGCACAAATAAATGGATATAAGTAAGAAAAATATAGCCATAAACACATAAAAAGAGTACATATAAATGTACTCTTTTTATGTGTTTATGGCTATGTTTTTCTTACTTACAGTAGGACAGGGACGGTAGGCAGGCTGGTGACTTTATGCACGCCCCACCTCTCCCGCTTCTCTCTTTTTCCCAAAGTAACCAAGTCCAGCGCTTTAAGCGTCCCGTTTTCAACCCCTCGGAATCGCCAGAAAGAAAAAACAAGGGGACGCGTATTGCGACCACAGCCTCTCCCCGCAACGGCGTGAAGGGGAGGCCGGAGGGAGTCGATTCCAGCCTCCGATTGAGCTCCTGGCCAGACTCTCCCTGGAAAAACTTCCAAGGACCTCAGAGGCCGCTGAAACATCTGGACCAGATCCCTTTGCCAAGAAGCAGATGCTAAAGAAGTTCCCTCCGTGCATTCGCAAAGTTATATTGGGTTAATCTATTACGTTTCCTTTTGCACTTATTCTGCACTGAACATTTGCTCTTTGGTTGACTCCTCCCTAGTATAGAGAGAGATTTCTCTTTATAAGATCATTTATAACAGAATTCGTCTTCATAGGTGAGATAAACTTCTGCTCTGCTAGGGAGTCTCCGATTCCTTCACTATGTATGTTACGCGGGAGCGCCCTCTAGAGCAGTGTTTCTCAAACTTGGCGACTTTAAGCCCTGTGGATTTCAACTCACAGGATTCTGGGAGTTGAAGTCCACAGGACTTAAAGTCGCCAAGTTTGAGAAACACTGCTCAAGAGTCATGATCCTCCTATTGCTCTTTTGTATTGGCTGCTCTACGAACGTCTATTGGGCTGTGGAGAGCAGATCGCTTCAATCCTATGATAATCGTGTTTTGGAAGGGGAGACGGCTTCTGATCTCCCTTCCCTTCCAGGTGAGCTACGCTATTCCCAGATTTCATCTTTTAAAAAAGCAGCTTCCGTTATCTCTTCCGGAATTCTTCTACATGCCAAGATAATTCCCCTATATTATGACATTGGCTTTTCATGTCCTTAGTTCAATTCTCAGCAATTCATTTCAAGGGGAAATTAGGAGATAATGTATTAATGGACAATGTGGCTTTCACTATTTAATATATCAATATTTAATAATGTTATTCTATTGGAGAAAACAACAGAATAACAGAAGTATTAATGCAGAGTAAAGGAAACAAAGTAAAAGATAAAGTCAAAAGTGCAGGAAAAAAAGACCAAAACAGAAAACAATAGCTTCCTACGTCCTTAGCATCAAATACTAATATAATTCCAAAAATATCTATGATTACAAAAATGATCATTTTTCTATTATCTACTTTTTTTCTAATCATCAAAAAGTCTAGTTACAAATACATTTTTTTCTGTTTCATGCAAAAAGTCTCTAAGGGGTTTCCATTCAGTCCAATCTTTTCTCTAATCAAGGAAGTCAATTTAGCCTTGTCTGCAAGTCCCATCATTTCCCCCAACCATTCCTCTATTGTGGGTTATATCAAACCTTCCCACTTTTGAGCCTTTTGTAATCTCCCTGCAACTATCATATATAAAAAACAAAATTCCATGACTTTTTTCTCACTCTCTGTCCATTCATCCTGAAGAAAAGCCTCCGGTTTTAATCGGACCCGAGTCTTGAAAATCTTCTGAATTTGTCTAGGGATTTGTATCCTAGATTTTTGAAGCTTTTGTATTTCCGAACAGCCAGATGATGAGAATTATACATTCTACCAGTAAATATGTTAATGTTTCAATTAAGGCTGGTGTGGAGACATCAGGAAGGAGATTATAGAAGTTACATTATGGTTTCTGATTCTCCTCCTCCTTAAAAGTATCCTCTAAATTCATCTTCTAGGGGAGGAAGAATACTTGAATATGCAATTGGAACATTCAATTAGTGGGTAGCCCATTTCATACAGACACATTTCATTAGCATTACTCATTCAGATTTATTGTACACGTACAGCAAATAACAGTATCACAAACCTATAGTGTTGATTTTAATGATATACAAACTTCTGCAAATCTCTTTGGGATCAGACTGATTAAGTAACTGTTATTATTATGCCAATTACACATTTTATTAATTTCTGCTTTACTTTTACTGTTTTTCTTTTCTGTAGCCTCAGACCTCCTACTCAATTTAATATTTTCCATAAAAATTAAATGCCATCCAGAATATAAACAAAGCTGCTTGCATCAACCATTGTAGAGATTCTTCCTCAGACAGATGTGGATGAACTGCAGTGCAAATTCTTGCTTCTTGGTAAGCATTATAATTTATCAGGTAAGAAGCATCACTTTTAAAATTTGCCCCCATTTAACTTGGTACTTAAAGGCATTTAATTGAAAAATAAACAAACTGGAGGGCAAAAGTAAAACAACATGAAATCCATTGCTTCTTTTGAGACATCTGGTGCGACACTTCTCACAATTTCTTCTTGGTATTGGTGCGATTTTTGTTTTGTTGTTTCCACTATGGCTCAGTAACCACATTATCATAGGCTGGTGGAGAACAGTGATTATGATTGTTAGATTTGGGCAACGAGAGAACAGACTCCGGACATGTAGTGACTTAACAGCTCTTTATTAGTGATAGTAGTGATCCAGCTTGCTCTGTGGTCTGAGGGTTCCCCTTTTATAGGGATCGGGTACGCCTCTCGACCAATCAGAATGATACCTGGTTCCCGCCCTAGCGGCGGACCTGAGTGGAGACTTACTGTGATATATGTTAATATCTAACACCCCTCCCCTCTTAGATGGATTGTTCCGGTTAGTAACAAAGTCTTTTAAGTATGTTGGTTTTTGTCTTACACGGGTGGATCGTCTTAGTTCGGGTTGAGCAGGAGTGGTCTTGGGATCGGCTTGTTCTGCTCTCCCTGTTTCGCAGTTGGGGGTCTGGAGGCTTTCCTTGTTTGTAATCTGTTCCGATTCGCCATCAACCGCTGGTTCTTCCCTGGGTTCCAAAGTGTTGTGCTCTTCTGTGTGTGTGCTCTCGGGTTGCTGACTTTGCGCTGGCAAATAGTCCTCGTTTCCGGATCGTAGTTCAGAGTGTGCAAGGCGACCCCGGAGTTGATCAATGTGCCTTTTCCAGTTTCTTCCATCTTCTAGCTCCAGCAAATATGATCGTGGACCCGTGATACCAATTACCGTTGCCGGCATCCACAATGTTCCCCCTGCATAGTTGTGGGCGTATACCGAATCCCCTATGCTAAAACTCCAAATTCTGCTTGTAGAGTCTGGGGGCGATGTGGCAGAGTAATTTGGGTGAAGCCGGTCCAGGTGAGACCGTAGACGGCGGCCCATGAGTAATTCAGCGGGGCTCCTACCCGTCGTTGCGCTGGGGGTAATGTGCTGAATTAAGAGATAATGATCAATGCGTGTTTGCCAATCACCTGGACCCATCCTAGCGAGGGCCTCCTTTGCAGATCGTACCATTCTCTCCGCCTGTCCGTTCGATGCCGGATGGAATGGCGCGACGAGGGTATGCCGAATTCCCTGACTTGCTAAATATGTTTCAAATTGCATGGCCGTGAATTGAGGCCCGTTATCGGAAACCAGGAGGTCGGGCAGGCCATGAGTGGCGAAAAGTCGCCGTAGTACCTTAATGACTGCCTCTGCCGTGATTGAAGTCATTAGGACTACTTCTAGCCATTTGGAGTAGGCATCCACAACTATAAGAAATGTTTGTCCCTGGACTGGCCCTGCGAAATCAATGTGTATTCGTGACCAGGGTGCTTTCGGCTTCTCCCATTCCGTGGCGGTCGCTTCAGGGGGTGCTGGTCTAGACTCTTGGCACGGATTACACGTGGCCACCCATTCCTCTATCTCTTTGTCCATATTTGGCCACCAAACGTAACTCCTTGCTAACGCCTTCATTCTAACAATTCCCGGATGCCCAACATGTAACGCTTCTAAAACATTTCTTCTCAAGGCATATGGAATAACAACTCGATCCCCCCACAACAAACAACCCTGTAATACTGATAGCTCATCACGTTTCGCCCAAAACAGTTTAAATTCCGGCCCCACGTTTCCCTTGGGCCACCCCCTCCAAACCCAAGTTTGAACTTGTTTTATTACAGTGTCCCTAGAAGAGAATTTGGCAACATCGCATGAAGAAACAGGTCCTGAGTCCAAACAGTCAATTAATAAAACTGGTACCTCGGGAGTGGGGTCTGGCAAAAGTTCTGGAAGTGGGCAACGGCTGAGTGCATCTGCATGCCCTAGAGTGGAGCCCGGTCGATGTATTAGTTTGTAGGAATACGCTGCCAGGAAAACAGTCCACCTGGTCATGCGTGGAGAGAGTGAAACTGGAGTGGGGCGGTTTCCCGCCAAAAGTCCCAACAGCGGTTTATGGTCCGTAATGAGTTCGAAATCGCGGCCGTAGAGGTATTCGTGAAAACGTTTGACTCCAGCTACAGCAGCTAACGCTTCTCTGTCCATCTGGCTGTAGTTCCTCTCGGCTGATGAAAGAGTCCTTGAATAGAAGGCGATGGGTGCTTCGTTCCCGTTTGGCATGCGGTGGCTGAGAACTGCGCCGACGCCGAATGGTGATGCATCGCAGGTCAATACCAGTGGTAGCGTCTGGCTGTATTGTACTAGTAGCGAGTTGGTGGTGAGCAGGCGCTTGACTGCGGCAAAAGCGGCTGCTTTGGATCGTCCCCATCTCCATGTTGCGTTCTTGGCGAGGAGTCGATGTAGTGGCTCAGCGACGGTCGCTTTCTGTCTCAGAAAAACGCTGTAGAAGTTAAGTAGTCCGAGGAAGGCCTGCAACTCGGTCTGATTTCGTGGTGTGGGGGCGTCCTGGATCGCCTTAATTTTCTTCGATGTAGGGTGTATGCCCAGACCATCGATTCTATATCCCAGGAATTCTACGCTAGGCACATTAATTAGGCATTTCTCTTTTTTGAGGCGGAGACCCTTTTCTCTGATTCTGGCCAAAACAGTTCTGACTCTTTTTAATAGTTGCTCCTCGTTTGCAGCGGACACCAAAATGTCGTCAAAATATGGGACGACTCCTGGTATCCCTTGCAATAACCGTTCCATGACGCTCTGGAACAGACCGGGGGCAATACTCACACCGAATTGTAACCGGTTACATTTGAATGTGCCTCTGTGTGTTACTATAGTTTGGGCCTCCGCCGTGGCGCTATTCACAGGCAGCTGCTGATACGCTTGTGCCATGTCTAATTTTGCAAATATCTTTCCTGGCCCCAACGAGTGCAATAAGTGTTGGACTACTGGCACAGGATATGCGCTTTGTTGTAGCGTGACATTAATTGTGCATTTATAGTCCGCGCAGATGCGGACTGACCCGTCTGGTTTAACTGGGGTCACGATGGGTGTTTCCCAGCGCGCGTGATCCACCGGTTCAAGGATCCCTTGCTCTACTAATTTGTCGATTTCCTTGTCTATTTTGGGGCGGAGCGCAAAAGGCACTCTTCTTGGTTTAAGTCGGATTGGCGCCACGTTTGGGTCTAGATTGAATGAAATAGGTTTACCCACATACTTACCAAGACCGGGGCTAAACACATCCTCGAACTCCTTAAAAATCTGTTCAGAGCTGCTGTTCTCCACGGCGTTGATTCCGGTGACTTCCAACCCCAGGGCTCCAAACCAATCCAAACCTAGAAGATTCTGCAATGGTGCGCTGGTGACAGTTACAGGCAGCTGGGCTACGATGTCCTTGAACTGTATCCGGAACGTGCCTTGGCCCACGATGGGGACCCTGTTCCCCTGGTAGTCTCGTAGTAGGATGTCTGGTGTGCGAAGTTGGCTCTTTTTGAGGCTAGGGATAGCCTTTTTCATGGCGGACCATGAAATGATCGTTAGGGACGATCCTGTGTCAACTTCCAGCTCGCAAGGGGAGTCCTCCAGGAGGACTGTGACTTTCAGCTTTTTAGGCCGCTTGGTGCGGACCTGACCTATCGTGGTGAGATAGGTTCGCAGTTGCTCTCTCTGGGTCAACTCTATCCCAGCATCGGTATCCTGGGAATACTCTCGCTCAGCGTTCTGGTAATACGCTCGCTCAGCTCTTTGTGTGTAATCTCTCTGGGAATATCCCCCTTCAGCTCTTTGTGAATACTCTCTCTGGGTAAACTCTCTTGGGGTTCTCTCTGGGCGCCCTTTTTGCTTCCGCCAAGCCCCTGGGTTGGGCTTCTGTTGGCGGTACATGGGAGGCTGCCGTTGTGAGGCAGGGACTTCGCTCCGGCACACTCTTGCGATGTGCCCCAGTTTGTCGCAGTGCGAACAAACAACGTTCCTGAACCGACAGGTAGACCGGGGGTGGTTCCCTCCGCAGCTTGCGCAGGGTGGCAAACAGAATCTGGGTTTTCCCCCAGATCTCATGTGACTGCTCCTCATCAGGTGACTGTCCTCTACTTCGGGATCCTCGAACTCTGGTTCGGTGTCCTCATAGTGAACTCTGGCGTGTCTGGATCCCGATTGGATCGCGCTGAACCCGCGTTGTATAGTCTCGGAAGATCTATCTGCTGACTCTGACGCCCTTGCTTCGTTTAGCGCTATTTGTAGGGTTAAGTTGGGATTTGCCAACAGCCGTTTTTGTAGAGAAATGTCCTTTAACCCACAAACGAGTCTTGCCAGGATTTGTTCATCCAGATCCCTGAACTCGCAGTGAGTAGCTGCTTTCCGTAGTGCTGCAACATATTGGTTGATTGATTCTCCCGCCTTCTGGTTCCTCGTGTTGAACTCTTGTCGGCAAACATGGCGGGAAGGTTTGGGCGCGTAGTGTGTTTGCAAGGTCTGTTGTAGCGCCGTCCATGATACTGCTTGAATCGGTGTTGGCTCGGAGAGGTCTCTGGCCGTCTCGAAAACCTCTCGCCCACAGTAGCTAAGGAAAATGTTTTTCTTACGGGAGTCGGTTATTCCCGTGTATTCGTTCGCTTCGAGAAAACACTCGAAACGGATCATGTAGGATTCCCAATGGTCGCTCATTGGGTCGAATGGAGCAGGAGGAGTGTGCATCGCCATCTTCTCTGCGTTGAATTTCCCGCGCTGCGATGGCCTGAGATGGCTGCCGGAATTTCCGCCGAATTCCTGGGCTGGATCGAATCCTGGGATTCTGGAGGTAGCTTCGTCCTATCTGTCTCTCGATCCCACCTTCGTCGCCAATGTTAGATTTGGGCAACGAGAGAACAGACTCCGGACACGTAGTGACTTAACAGCTCTTTATTAGTGATAGTAGTGATCCAGCTTGCTCTGTGGTCTGAGGGTTCCCCTTTTATAGGGATCGGGTACGCCTCTCGACCAATCAGAATGATACCTGGTTCCCGCCCTAGCGGCGGACCTGAGTGGAGACTTACTGCGATATATGTTAATATCTAACAATGATCAAGTGCAATTGTTGCATCTCTGTTGACTTGGCAAGGCCCCAAAACCAGGTAAAAGGAATAGCTTCCCCAGTGTATTTTTAACTTTAGCAATATGCTTTCCTAGAAGTCAGAAAGTCCAGAAAGTCATGGGAACATAAAGTGGAAAAAGTTATGGAAAATGAGAAGGTGAAGATCTTTTGGGACTTTTGAATACAAACGGATCGTCAGTTGGAGCATATCATGCCAGATATCACGGTTGTAGAGGGCCAAAGTGTACAGTTTATTGAGATCGCTGTTCCTGGAGATGCCAGAGCCAAAGAAAAAGAACTAGAAAAAATCACGAAATATCACGACCTGGCCATCAAAACTACACGGCTATGGATGAAGCATGTAACAGTGTCATTGGGGCACTTGGTACCATGTCCAAGAATTTTATAAGATACATCAACTAATTGCAGTTTCCTGCAATAACACCAGCGGAACTACAAAAAACTGTGCTACTCGGAATATCTTATATTTTAAGAAGGTACTTGGTTGATACCTAGGACGCTGGCAGCAACCCGTATCATCCATTAGCACCAGTCACTGGTATTGACTGTTCAGTTGGCTGAGTTTCATGTTTAATGAATAAAGTAAATAATAATAATAATAATAATAATAATAATAATAATAATAATAATAATAATAATAATAATAATAACAATAATAATAACAATAATAATAACAATAACAATAACAATAACAATAATAATTTTAGTAAGGGCACAAAAGATCAGCTCCTAATTGATAAAATGATATTAGAAAATTGTAAGAAAAGAAAAACGAACTTGAACATGGTCTGGATTGATTATAAAAAAGCATTTGACTCATTGCCACATAGTTGGATCATAAAATGCTTAGAAACAACTGGCATTAGTAAAAATATTACATCCTTCACTGAAAAGGCGATGAAACAATGGAGAACTGAGTTGGCAGTAGGGAATGAAAACTACAAAATGGTCAATATCAAGCGAGGAATTTTCCAGGGTGATTCACTTTCACCTCTTCTCTTCATCATCGCGATGATCCCACTATCAGTAATCTTTTAAAAAATGAAATTAGGCTACCAAACAGCCAAAGAAGCTGAAAAAATTTCACATTTATTATATATGGATGATTTGAAACTCTATGGAAAGTCAGAAATAGAAATCCAATCATTGACAAACACAGTCCGAGTATTCAGCACCGATATTTCAATGCAGTTTGGCATGGAAAAATGTGCCACTGTATCCATAAAAAGGGGCAAAATCACTACATGTGAGGGAATTGAAATGCCCAATGGCCAACTAATTAAATGCAACGAAAATGAAGCCTACAAATACTTAGGCATTTTGCAGTTGGATAACATCAAACATGGAGAAGTAAAAACTATTGTCAGGAGAGAGTACACCAACAGAGTTAGGAAAATTTTGAAATCTAAATTAAATGGTGGAAATACAATCAAGGCCATAAATACCTGAGCAATACTAGTTATAAGATACACAGCTGGTATAGTTAACTAGACACAAGCTGATTTGGACATTTTGGACTGAAAAACCAGGAAACTAATGACAATGCACTACAGTTTACATCCACGCGGTGACACTGATAGACTATACCTGCCCCGAAAATCAGGTGACAGAGGATTATTACAAGTGAAGCAAATAGTTGAAGAAGAAAAACATGCACTGGCTGATTATTTAAAAGAAAGTCAAGAACAAAGAAGTTGATGAAACTGTTGACCACATACTCAGCTGCTGTAAAAAAATCACACAGACAGACTATAAAATGCGGCACAATTCAGTAGCACAAATGATCCACTGGAATTTGTGCAAAAATTATAATATTAAAACAACAACAAACTGGTGGGAACATAAGCCTGAAAAAGTCACCAAAAATCAAATGGTCAAGATCCTGTGGGATTTTCGTATACAAACAGACAAAATGCTAGCGCATAACACACCAGACATCACACTGATTGAGAAAAGTAAGGTTACAATCATAGACATCGCAATACCAGCTGATAGCAGGGTCGAGGAGAAGGAACATGAAAAAGTCGCGAAATACCAGGACTTAAAAATTGAAATTCAACGATTATGGCACAAACCAGCAGTGGTAATTCCAGTGGTAATCGGCACACTGGGTGCTATTCCAAAAGCACTGGAATTACATTTAAAACAGTTAAAACTTGACAAAATCACCATCAGTCAAATGCAAAAAGCTGCACTGCTTGGATCTGCACGTATATTACGAAAATATGTTACGACGTCCTAGGCCCCTGGGTGGGGCCCGACTAGTAATCAATGCCAAATCCAGCAAAACAACTGGCCACTGTGATACAATCGTATAATAATAATAATAATAATAATAATAATAATAATAATAATAATAATAATAATAATAATAATAATAATAATAATAATAATAATAATAATAATAATAATAATAATAATAATAATAATAATAATAATAATAATAATAATAATAATAATAATGATTTATTTTTGTTTGGTAAAACAAAAGCTGAACTGAATTTATTAATTGAAAGCACAAAAGAGTTTAGCCAAGACAGTATGGCTAAACTGGTATGCAGTTTGGAATTGACAAATGTGCAACAATGGCAACCAAGGCAGGCAAGGTCCTAGAAGATGATGGAATACAATTTGAGAATGAAGAAATGTTAAAGGCAGTAAAACCAGAAGAAGGCTACAAGTACTTGGGGATTTTAGAGGCCTCTGACTTAATGCATAATAAAGTCAAGGAATTAACCTCAGCAAAGTACATTTGACGAATTCGCAAGATATTAAAGTCCAAACTGAGTGGAGGAAACATCATAAAATCCATAAATACCTGGGCTATACCTGTAATTCGATACTCTGCAGGAATAACTGACTGGACCCAGAAGGAGTTGGACAATTTGGATAGAAAAACAAGGAAGCTTATGACAATGAATCATGCTTTGCACCCTAAAAGTGATGTTGACTGATTGTATCTACCAAGAGCAGAGGGTGGTCGAGGACTCCTACAAGTAAAGCAGACTGTGGAAGAAGAAAGACACAGCTTGAATGATTACATCCAGAAAAGTGAAGAACCAAATATTAATGAAGTAAATAAAGGAGGCCTTTTGAAGACAACTAAGTTAAAAGCTGAATATAAGAAAGAAGTAACTGAGAAGCAAACTGAAAATTGGAAAAGCAAAGCTATGCATGGCCAATACTTGAAAAGTATTGAAGGCAAAGCTGACCAAAAACTCACTTGGAACTGGTTAAGATCACGAGAACTGAAAAAAGAACCAGAAGGCTTTATTTTGGCAGCTCAAGAACAAACCTTAGCCACAAACTGCATGAAGGCAAAAATTCAACATGTTACCACCAACAGCATGTCGCCTCTGTAATGAGAAAGATGAGACAGTCAACCACTTAATCAGTGGGTGCAGCAAAATTTCACAAACTGACTACCTACAACGCCATGGCCGTGTTGCTAAGATTATTCACTAGAAATTGTGCCAAACATTTGGATTTGAGTACAGCAAAAACCACTGGAACCATCAGGTTGAGAAGGTTTTAGAGAATGAGAAAGGCAAAATCTTGTGGGACTTCAGAATCCAGACTGACAGGCACTTGGCCTACAACACACCTGACATAACAATAATTGAAAAGAAAAAGTATGGTTCATTGACATTGCAATACCTGGCGGTGCATGAATTGAAGATAAATAGCAAGAAAAAATCACAAAATACCGGGACTTGGAAATTGAGGTTGAGCGACTGTGGAAAAAGAAATCATGTGTTGTCCCAATTGTAATTGGAGCCCTTGGAGCAATACCTAAAGGGCTACCTTGCTATTTGAAAATTCTAAATTTACCTGACTTGAACATTCTGACTCTACAAATAACCACCCTACTTGGAACAACTTATATCCTCCGACGTTACCCTGACAGTTCCTAGGTCCTTGGTTAGGACTCAAGCTGCTGAGCTACCAACCAGCCCCAAAGGCTGTGAATCTCACCAAAGCTTAACCACATAGTAATAGTAATAGTGATAGTAATAGTAGTAGTAGTAGTAGTAGTAGTAGTAGTAATAATAATAATAATAATAATAATAATAATAATAATAATAATAATAATAATAATAATAATAATAATAATAACCACCCTACTTGGAACTACTTATATCCGATGTTATCATAACAGTTCCTAGGTCCTTGGTTAGGACTCGAGCTGTTGAGCTACCAACCAGCCCCAAAGGCTGTGAATCTCACCAAAGATTAACATAATAATAATAATAATAATAATAATAATAATAATAATAATAATGATGATGATGATGATGATGATGATGATGATGATGATGATGATGATGATAATAATAATAATAATAATAATAATAATAATAATAATAATAATAATAATATCATCATCATCAACAACAACAACAACAACAATAAACTGCGCTACTCGGAACATCTTATATTTTAAGAAGGTACTTGGTTGATACCTAGGATGCTGGCAGCAAACCGTATCAACTATTAGCACCAGTCACTGGTATTGACTGTTCAGTTGGCTGAGTTTCATATTTAATGAATAAAGTATATAATTATTATTATTCCTCCTCCTCCTCTTCTTCAAGAAATTGCAGCTTCCTGCAATAACACCAGTGGAACATCATATATTTTAAGAAGGTACTTTGTTGATACCTTGAATGCTGACAGCAACCTGTAGCCACTATTAGCTCCAGTCAAAGTATTTGTGATGCATTTTTGAATGTTCAGTTGACTGAGTTTCATGTTTAATGAATAAAGTATATAATAATAACAATAATAATTCTTCCTCCTCCTCCTCCTCCTCCTCCTCCTCCTCCTCCTCCTCCTCCTCCTCCTCCTCCTTCTTCATCTCATCTGTTCACATAGGATAAAGTAGAGAAGAACAATCCGAGAGTAATTCTAAATTGTTAGTTCTATAGTTCTCCCACGAGTAGTGACTGTAGGAACGCACCCCTGTATCACCCCCAAATAAAATTATTTCAGTATAACAGAGAATGAAGACTTGGTCTCTCTGGTAGAGAACTAGAGTCCCATCACAGTAAGTAGACACTATGTTAGGAAAGCAGAATTAATGGATTTCACAAAACTGGAGCAGTATGAAGTACCTTTAAAATCTCCGTTACAATAATGTGCACATCTCTATGTTTGTTCCAGTGGTGGGTTCTGGACCCCATCACAACTGGTATGTTGTCAAGGGCTGGGTGTCCACCATGGGGACACGTGCTGCGCACATATGCGCACCCACCACCTGCGATGCTCCAGCTGCTCGGCGGAGCATTGCTCCAGCTGCTCAAAGTTGGCTCAAAGACAGGTAAAGAATGAGGGTGGGAGGGTGGGCCCTCCAAAGGATCGTTCTGGTATGGTAGCTGCTGCTTCCGGCAGGCATCAGTATGCCCATACTGGGGCGGACCACCCGGAAACCACCACTGGTTTGTTCTCACATTTTTAAAAAGGTTGTTCTGTTTTATTGTTCCCAAAGTTTATGACTGAGGTGCAGCTTCCCTCCCCAGATTTCACCAGCATTTCAGGCCTGCTTTCGAGTTGCCATAAGCAGGAGGAGGGAAAACTGACAGCTAAAGCACATTCCACACATGTCTTTCTCCCGATTGTATCCCTGGTTACCGGAGCAAGGAGGAGGGGTGTGGTTTCTGTAGCCCACTCTGTGGGAGAATGTGATTTATGACACACCCAATGAGGAGGGGGGAAATAGGGTCATGGGGGCCCATAAATTATGTGGGGGAAGAGCTGACACCGCTTGAGTATTGTTGAAATGTTGCTCCTAACAAATGACTGGATTTCTTTTGAAACTTGACTCAAGTTCATGCCAGCATACTTTTTCTTTCTGATTCCAGAAGTGGATAAATGCATGTGAACATGGCATTGAGAAATGCACTGCATTACTTTCCAAATTAGAAGATTGAGAGGGAGAAGGTACTCCTTTAATCCCAAACTGTCTGTTTTTCCCAAACCCAAATCTTTTTCTTTCTGGTTCTTTCTGACCAATGATTTCATTCTGATTTTCATCTTCTCTGATTATATACCATGGATGGATGGATGGATGGATGGATGGATGGATGGATGGATGGATGGATGGATGGATGGAAGGAAGGAAGGAAGGAAGGAGGAAGAAGGAAGGAAGGCTTAGACTAGAGACTAGAAGTTAGTTTTTGCATCTGCAACCATTAAAGTCTGCCCACAAAGAAGTACATGGGTGTGTGCAAGCAGGAATCTAAGTAAATCAGAGCCATAAGGCCAAGGTTTCCAGTCAGCGTTACGACGCAGGAGGCCAAAAAGAGCACAAAGAAGATGATTTGTTGAAATGGGTCTGTTGCAAACCCAACCAGGACAAAATTAGTAACCAGTGTCGGATTGCCTTCCACTTTCTTCATTTTCACAACCATAATTTGTTTATAGAGGAAAGAAAAGTAAGATTTTTTTTTTTGGTTTTCAGCTCTGAAGATTACATTCATGCTATGATTATGAAGCATAGAAAATCCTCTGACATATTTGACATACTGTTACTAATTTTGTCCCAAACTAATTTTACCAGTTTTTGAGTATCCTGTAAATATTTAATGAGGATAGTGGTGGTGCAGTGGTTAGAATAGAGTATTGCACATTCATTCTACCCACACCCTGGAGTTCAATCCTGATGGGTTTGAGGTTGACTAGCCTTCCATCCTTCCAAGGTCAATAAAATGAGGACCCAGATTGTTGAAAGCAATAGGTTGACATTGTAATCTTAGCAGAGATGCTCTAAAGAAGTATCGGGTGGTATATAAGTCTAAGTGCTACTGCTAAATGTCTATGGAGATTCTCAGCCATCCAGGACATCCAGGCTTTTTCAAAAGACAACTGGAATCTCTTGCTATTGCTATTAAGGATGCAGGGTTTACATGTAATTGACAACATTGGATCCCCCTTGCATTAGGACTACTGGAGTCTATGCTCTTTGGAAACCTGTTCTGAAGGCAGATTTCAACAGGTGACTTGATTAACTTTATTGGCCCCAAAGGCTTAGGAGATTTAGGACTGAGTAGAATTTGTATGGAAGATTGCTTGGAAGGATATACAGAGTAGTTAAAGAAATGCCACGGGACAGGAAACTACCTGGATTTGCTCATGTAGGTATCAAGTCTCATCTTGGGCTTGAAGGACACATTCTATTTTCAATGGGATGTTAGGGCAAAGGAGGCATGGATTCCACATGGATTTCCCTTCCTCTACTCTTTTTGAATTTAATTGTCATTGTACCTGGCTAGAATTCTTAGTAAGTGTTGTAGATCGGCTATGAGGATCTGAGGAAATAGTTTTCCTCCTAACCAACCCCTCCCCCCTTTATTGCAAGTTTTAGTAATAGAAGAAAGATGGTAAAGTAATGTCAATCAGTTCAGGTCTTAGTAGATCCAACACATTTAAATGAGCTGATTGGACATTGTACATTCAGCTAACTTTATGGGGATTGGTCCATATATCAGTGACAAAGTTTTATAAAGAGAGAGATAGAAAATATAGGCTGAATTAGCAACTATGGGATTTTTGATGGAGGAATTTATAATATCACTTTTAAATCAACTACACAAGTGACCAGTTTTTTTAATAAAAAGACTGTTTGTTGTAGGCCCAAGAAGAAAGGGGGGGAAAAACAAGAAATGACAACAACAATTCGATTGACAGCATCCTGAATTAAAATAATACAAAACTTATCCTAAGAGGGGGGATATGTTATTAAATCCTTTGATCTCAACTATATTTGTATCAGCAAGTCAAGAATGGATTCTGTTATAGAATGATGAAAAAATTGTAGGAGGAAGCAGGACTAATAAAATGCACATTCAAGCTTTAGAAGTACCATATTTTTCAGACAATGCACCGGTGGGGCGTGGCATTGCGGTGGAACGGTCGGACTTTCCTGGGATCCCCGGATCGCCACCGAATTCTGGTCGCCTGGAAGGTCCATTCGGACCTAAACTGTCCTGTAGAGACGGTGATAGGTAGACGTACGTCCTGCTGATCCCAGAGACACCCGCAAAATCTCTGGTGATCCAGGAAAAAGGTCCTCCTGCCAGCAACTAAGTGTCAGCCTCTTGGCTGCTGAAACTGCTGACTGCTCTGAACGTAAGTGCTGGAGAGAAGCATGTCAATTTGGTAAGAGTTTTAATTTTTTTTTTTTGTTGGAGGGAGAATACCCTAAAACTTGGAGACTTTACTTAAAGAAGGAAAGACTGATAAGAAAATAAGCGGCGGGCGTAAGAAATAGTTAATTGAAGCTTTCCTTTTTTCTTTTCCCTTTTTAATGCCAGAAGCCTGACTGGATTTAAGAAGTGATTTGACTTTGACTTGGATTTTGACTTGGACTAGCTCACCGTGCTTTTCTTCTTACTTGCTTTGTTGGACCTTTTGGAATTATTGTTACAATTAAGTTGGAATTGACCTAGAATCCTTTTCCTTTTTATTAATCACTTCCTTTTTTTAGAGAAAGTTAAAGCAGAGTGTAACAGTGTAACAAGGATTGAGATTGAAACAAGTATCACTGCCACCTAGTGGTTTTGGAATAATGTTTTGTTTTTTGCTTGAATATTTTTCATTTTTCTCTTCCTGATTTTTGGTTTTGCATATTTTTCCCATTTCCCTTCCCTTTTTTCTTTTTTCCCCCTCCCCTTGGCCTTTTTTATTGTTGCCTTAACTATTAGTTACTGCTTTATTTTTTTTCTCTTTGTCCCTCCATGGTCAAAAACCAAAATATAAAGAGGAAGATGAGCAGAAAAATAGCAACTGTTGGCTCTGCAACAACAACTCCCCCCTCTTCACCTGCAGGAGGGCAGAGATCAATACAGATGATGCTTCAACAGGAGAAGGGAAAGGACAGGGGTGTAACACTAGAGGCAATTATGCAAGGAATACAAAAACAAGAAGCAAGAGGAGAGAGTATTGAGAAGAGATCGGAGAATATCAAAAAGAGGTTAGAAAATATAAAACAAAAGACAAGTAAAACAAGAAAAATTGAAACTATTCAACAGTGGATGATGAAATATGAAGATAGACTACAAAAAATTGAAGAAATGGATGAAGAAAGAGAGAAGAAAATGGAGAATATTGATAGTAGATTAAGTATAGTGGGAAAAGATAACAGCGGAATACTGGGATGGGAAATGGATTGGTTAGATTTCTTTTTAAGATTTCAAAACATAGAAGAAGAAAAGGGTGAGGATTTGGCGCAAATAATATCAGAATTACTGAAAGATATGTTAGGGATAACCCAAGAGAAGATGATTGGTGGCATAGACGAGGTGTTTCAAGTCTACACAAGATATGCAGCGAGAAATGGACTCCCGAGGGAAGTCCATGAAAGATTTACTAAGAAAATAATTAAATCAAAAATTCTACAGAAAACAAGAGATAGAAAATTGGAATATAAAGGGAAGGAGATTGTAGTGTTGAAACAAATCCCAAGAAGAGTGAGAGAGACGAGAAGAACATATCAATTCTTGACTAAGATTCTACTTAAGAAAGGCATTAACTACAGATGGCTTATACCAGAAGGTTTAATATTTACATGGCAAGGACAAAGATAAAGAATAGACACAATCAATAAGGCAGAAGCATTTTTCAATGAACATCTGAGAGGAAAGGCTGAGAAGGCTGAGAAGACCAGAAGAGAAGATCCATTGGTAGACTTGCAAGAGGCATGTGCAGTTGAGATTGAGGAACTTGAAGGTGTGGTAGGTGGAATTCAAACAGAGGAGGGAGCTACAGGTGGTGTTGACATTAGAGAACAATGAGAACAGAGATCAACTAGAGCTATAAATCCTAATTATAAAATATAGATAGGGAAGAAAAAATGATCTCAATTAATATAAATGGATTTAACTCTGCAATTAAAAGAAGAAAAATATTTCATAAATTAGAAAAATTAAAATTGGACATAATTCTGTTTACAAGAAGTTCATATTCAAAAACAGCATGAACATTTATTGGTGCAACCAAAATTGGGGAAATCATTTACAGCATTGGCAAGCTGTAAGAAAAGAGGAGTGATCTTCTATGTTAAAGATATAATTCCAGCAAAACAAATTTATACAGATGACGAGGGAAGAATCTTGATGGAAATTATGGACAATTTGAAGAAAATACTTTTAATTGCAATATATGCACCCAATGACAAACAAGATGATTTTACAGAAAAGTACATAGGAAAATGAATGAATTGGACTAAACTGATATTTGTATGATGGAAGATTTTAATGGAATTGTAGATCAAAATCTGGACTATAAAACAGAAAAACTTACAAAGATAAATAGAAAACCGCTACCCAAAGCCTTTTTTAAAATGACAGATGAAATAAACCTTAGAGATGTTTGGAGAGAAAGAAATCCTACCAAAAAACAATATACTTTCTACTCAAATAGACATTTATCATACTCCAGAATCGACACGATGTGGGCCACAACAGAACTGATTTGTAAGGTGCAGGAACTTGAAATTGAAACAAGTGCTTGGACAGATCATAATCCAATTATAATTAAATGGAAAGGACAAAGAAAGAGATCCAGATGGACATTAAATAATACAATATTAAAAGAGAATGATTTTGTGCAGAAAATGGAAAAAGAATTAGCTTTTTTCTTTAAAGAAAATAGAAAGGAAGATACATCAATGCAGAACCTCTGGGATACAATGAAGGCTTATACTAGAGGTTTTATAATAGACTATACAAGAAAGAGAAATATAAAGAAAAGACAACTTCTTAAAGGCTTAGAGGAAGAAATTATAAGAGTAAATTGAATATATGTTTTACAGTGATAATCAATATATTAATCTTTAGTGGGTTGATAACTACTGATTTTATATGCAATTGAAAGTGGTGATGCACAAATGTTTGTGACCAAACGACATGCTAAATAGATATGTAATTGATGATATTTTTATATATGTTTTTGTTTGTTTTAAAATAAAATAAAATTTTTTTAAAAAGATGCACCGGTGTATAAGACGCACCAAGATTTCGAAGAGGTAAATAATAAAAAAAGGTTTTGATCATCCCCAACCCCCAGGAGCACTCTGCAGCTTCAGGAGGGCTGTGGGAATGGAAATATGTCTCAATTTTTGTGGAAAACAGCCCTTTTTGCCCATTTTTTGCAAAAATGGAATGTGGGGGTGGGGCTTCGAGAGGCCAAAAATTGCTGTATTCGGTGTATAAGATGCACCAACATTTCCCTGCTCTTTTTGGGGGGGGGGGGGGAAGGTGCGTCTTATACTCCAAAAATACGGGTAATTCTCTTTTTTGGGGAATTGCCCTCTGGTTGAATGTTTTGAGGGCAGAAAAAGTTCATCTACTGACCCTGTAGCTTTGATACCAGATGTTCTATTTTACTGTCGTCCTATATCCATCTGGTGTGGAAAAAATCCCCACCAGATTCAATACTGGGCATGTATTATACCTAAGAAAAAAATTAACTTTGTAAACTGCATCCTCCGTGTATCCCTATCCATCCTTTAAGGAAAGCTGCAATTCCTTGGAAACTTAAAAGGCCAGCAGGGATATCAAAAAAAATGGCTTATCGCAATTTTAATGCACAATTATCCTTCATACCTTCAATAGCTCTAGCTTTGGGGCACTATTAAATAAGTGATGAAAAAGCAACAAATTTACTATGGAAAGAAAAAAAATGACAAAGTAAACAGTCCAGGAGATAATTTGGATATCTAGATGTATTTTGCTATTACCCCAAAGCAGCTGATGGAGCCATCTTGCTGCCACAAAGCACATTTTTTTCCTTGGAAGGAGCCAGGGTTATCCAGGCAGCCATAACCACCCTCCAGTCATATTGCATTTCAAGTCACTCACTCTGACCTGGTTAAGCATTGTAAGAATTTCCTCCAGTCTACTGGGGATGGGGGTTAGGACCAGGTAGGGATAGCTTGAAGTATTTGATTCTTCCATAAGCTGTAGTGGTGCAATAGTTAGAGTGCAATACTGCACGCTAAACTCTGTCTACAGCTAGGAGTTCGATCCTGCCTGGCTCAAGTTTGACTCAGCCTTCCATCCTTCTGAGGTCAGTAAAATGAGGACAGATTGATGGGGGCAATATGCTGACATTTGTAAACTGCTCAGAGAATGATGTAAAACACTATGGAGTGCTATACAAGTTTCAGTGCTACTGCTAATACACAACAGAACTTTAACTGGATGAAATCAGTACTTATGAAATACATCTGATGTTGTATATGAAGCTTAGCTAATGTATGATGGTTCAAATGTCATTAATCATTCAGTTGTGATAAGGCAAAGGTGAAGGTGCTGCCAACTAGCAGTTCAGTGGGAAGGTAAAAGTCTTCTGTGAACCTCTGCATATTAGTCATGCTGGACAAATGACCACGGAAAGTTCTTTGGACCATGCTGGCTCCCTTGGCTAAGAAACGGAGATGAGCATCGCTCTCTAGAGTTGGACATGACTGGAGTGGGGAAATCTTTACCCTTTGAAAGAGCTAATTATGCATGTATAACGGAGAGAATCTTCTCTGAATGAAGAAGTTGGATGAGATGATTTTCATCCTTCCAAACCTTCATCCTTTATCTTGTCTATAACAGACATGGAATAAACTGCCAGGGTGGTATATGGTTACAGTTAATGTACAGACCCAAGTGTGATGTGGGCACAAAATTCACTGAGTCACTTTTACTTTCATTACTGTCTCATAGTCTGTCCTACTTCACAAAGTTATAGTAAAAATAAGTAGAATGGACCAGGTGTGCTGCCTAGAGTGATTGGAAACAAAAATTAACTCAGCAGGTAAAAAAGTAAGATTTCCCAGCTAGTACAGTGAAAGTTGAAGGTTCATTTATGCAAATGCAGATCTTATCAAAATAGATTTTAGTGACATAAAAATATATTAGCGCTAGATAAGATTTGCTTATTTGTTTTTTATTCTTAAAATTTTTATTAAGTTTTACAATTATTATCACCCTTACCCTTCCCTCTTCCCCCATCCCTCCCCCTCTTCCTTCCCTCCCTCCCCCTGACCTCCGAGAGCAAAATACAGGGTATAAACATTTAACAATCATATGCTAACATAAGCTAACTAATTTTAACATGTTACTATTCTTGTGCTTTAACTCCCCCTTTATTAAACTAGCTTTGAATAAATTGTAGCATTCCTTATGCCTTCATTCATAAACTAACTGGAACTTTTTAGTTCGGTATTTGTTTTGAATATAGTCAGTCCATCTTCTCCAGTCCAGTTTGTACTTCTCATCTGAGTGGTCCTTAAAATACGCTGAAATTTTGGCCATCTCTGCTAAGTTTACTACTTTTAACGTCCATTCTTGGATAGTGGGCAACTCTTCCTTCTTCCAATATTGCGCCACCAACAATCTTGCTGCCGTCGTTAGGTTCAAAATCAAATTAGTCTCTATAACAGTACAATCTGAAACTATACCTAACAAAACCAACTGGGGTGTGAACTTTATCCTCTTTTTCAAAATATTTTGAATAACCCACCATATTTTTATCCAAAATGCTTTAACATTTTGGCTTATTTGTTTTGTAAATGTACACAACTTATCAGTTGCTTGCCAATTGCAGTACTATTTGGGGAAAGATTCCCCTCTGCTGATCAGTTGAAATAATGCACTGTATGCAACTCTTTTTGCAACATATCAAAATACCCGGGTGTTGTAATCTTCTGATTTATGTTGGACTCTCTGATTTATTTGGCACCTCTAGTCTCACACTTATGCAAGGATACTAAGGAGTCTCCCGAAGATAACATTTCATTTATGGCCGCAATAAAAAGGGGCTCATAGATAAACATTTCATCCCTCACTGTGATATCTCTGACTGTCTAACCAATGATATATGTACATGTGAAGTTTTCCATACATGAAATTGTATCTTTTCTTACGTAGTTCTTTTGTTTATGAATTTGTATCCACCCCCCCCCCCCTATTGAAACCAATAAAAGGGACGTGCAGAGATAGATCTGCGCGCTTCCATCCCGAGAACCCTGTGTGAATTCTCTTATTCGGCTGTTTCATGGGAGGCCCGCCAGCGGTAAATTCTTACAACTGGTGAACCCGACGTGATGGCTTAGGCTGTATGTCCCTTGAACTTCCTTTGCTCACTGCCTGGAAGAGGCTATGCATACATCCTGTCCAAAAACAAGACGACGATCCCCTCGTGAGTATGGGAAGGAAGGTTAACCAAGAAGCAGGTGCGACCTGCAAAAACTTACTAATTTATTTCCACAAGACACAAAGAGCTCCTGCAAAAGTGTTATCTATCAAGTAAAAATTCTTTCTCCAAAATTATCTTCAATTGGTCTTTTTCCCATCTCATGGAGATGTTAATTTTTCTGCTCCTCCACGGTTAGAGGAACAATTAGCAAAAGAGGAGGGGAATAAACATATGTTTTCTGTCTCTCCACCTAATTTGATTCCACAAGATCATGAAGTAATTAGCTTAAAGGATTTCACTTTTTTTTTCTATCCTTCCTTGTCCTGCTTTACAAGAAAAGTTTGACTCTGTGTGTCTGCCTCTTACCTCCCCCCACCTCCCCCTCTTCGGGATGCCTGCTGCTTCCCCCCCTTTCTTTTCTTTAGAAAGAGTTTGTGTTGGCTTATGCTCCCTTCCCGCACCTCCTCCTTTTTTTGGAAGAGCCTGTGTCGGTTTAACAAATTGCAGGAAAACAACAGAGAGATAATTTTGAGGCTCGAATGAAGCTTTTGGTGAAATTAGCAAAGGGAAATGTTACCTTTGAGTGCCGGAGGGCAATTATTGGCTTTGGGAATGATTTTGATATGGTAGATATGATTATATATTTACTTAGTTTTTTTAAATTTAGATTTATGTTGCAGAATTGAATTCTTTGCATAAGTGCTATTTATTGGCTTTGGTAAATCATTATATGGATGATATTTTAATTGGAGCCCCAAAGATATAACCTAATTGGCTTTTAAAAATAAAAAATGATTTTTTACTGGAAGGAGTAGGGGAGACATGATGGCATTGTTCCAATGTCTGAGGGGTTGCCACGGAGAGGAGGGAGTCAGGCTGTTCTCCAAGGCACCTGAGGGTGGAACAAGAGGCAATGGGTGGAGGCTGGTCAAGGAGAGAGACGGCATGGAGCTGGGGGAAAAGTTCCTAACAGTTAGAGCAGTTGGTCAGTGGAACGGCTTGCCTCCAGGGGTTGTGAATGCCCCAACACTGGAGGTCTTTGAGAGGATGTTGGATGGTTATTTGTCTGAGACGGTATAGGGTTTCCTGCCTAGGCAGGGGAGTTGGACTGGAGGACCTTCAGGGTCCCTTCCAACTCTGTTATTGTATTGTATTGTATTGTATGAATTGCAGATTGTCGCAGTAAAAATAACTGCATGAAATGTTACATTTTTTTTGCTCCAAATTTTTCTTTGTTTAAATGAACACGGAGGTATTTTGCTAAATTTATGGCAGCTATTGGGGACCTTCTTTGGGTTCATCTGTCTGCGTCTGCCAGTTTGTTTAACGTTCTTTATTTGATTTATTTTTTTCTCCTTTTCGTGCCCTTGCCACAATTGAAAAGATTAATGAGATTTTAAGCATTCCATTTGTGGATTGCTAACTTGTCAGCTAATTCTTTTGATGTTTTTTAAGACAAAAAAGACTCCGTTTCAAAATGTTTTGCCATTTTTTTAGGCAGTTGTTGAATTAATAACCTTGGGTTTGTTGTAGAAACTGGACTGATTTAATTAATATTATTTTTCCTATTCCAAAATTTACTTTTCAATTTTATTTTCAGAAAAACTTATCTTTTCAGTGTGCTTTAACTGACTATGTGGTCTGTATTTCTTATCATTTGCCTGAAGATCTTTGGCTTGCGTGTTTAATGACTTTTCTTTTCCTACCTTGCAATACTGTTGTTCTTGCAACACTAAAAATCGTTCGTTGCTATTTTAGCTTTTCACATCTTTTTTTAACAAACCTTTTAACTACGTTTCTGACCTTCATTATGTGTGTCAATTTATTTTTAATTTTCTAGGTATTTGTTTTAACTACGTTTTTTTTCTTCAGATTTATTTATTTTTTATTACCTTTTTTTATCAAAATGCCTGGGGACTGGCACAATCTTGCCATATGCCATTCAACCAGGCCAAGCAAATTGTTTCATCTTGCCCCCAGTGTTCTGGGGCATCCCCCTCTGGGGACACCGAAGTTAATCCCCATGATTTGGCCTCTAATCACTATGGCAAATGGATGTCACCTATGTTTCCTTTTTTGGCTCCTTAGAAGTTAATTTATTTATTTATATTTATTTTTGGCCACATTTCAATGAGAAGGAACAGCTACTTATGTTATTTCTCATCTTTTTTTCAGCCTTTACTGCCTTGGGCAAACCTTTCTTTTTAAAGACTGATAATGGCCTGGCCTATTTTTCATTGGCTTTTTGTAATCTTGTACTAATTGGAACATTGTTTTAATTTTTGGGGTTTTTTCCTTATAATTCCACAGGTTAAGCCATTGTGGAACGTGTTAATTGGTCCTTTAAGGACTGTCTTCTCAAACAAATAAAAAAGGAGGGATTTTGGGTACCTAACAATTTGGCGTACCCCAATTTGGCTAATTTGGCATAGGTAACATAATAGATTAAGAAAGTTTGTTTGCCTCCCCTGCAAGGGGGACGAGGATATGCTGTGCTTGCTTCTACTTCTACAGATCTTTGTGGATTCTAGCATGTGATGTTCGTCTAGCCAAAAATATTGTCGTACCAGTTCCCAAATCCAGTTCCAGAGATGACCAAGATGACTTTACAGACAGCACAGTGGCCAATACGATCTTGCCAAAACAGCTGTCGAGTGATGTGAAAAACCAAAAACTACCAAAGCAGTGCTGAAACAATGACACGTGGAACAAATGCACTGCCATTTTTGCCAATTCCTTCATCATCATTTGTTTATGTTTACTTGTTCTGTCATCTCACCCAAAAAATTCATTTGAACAATGACTGAAATAAAAATCTATGGGTGCAACTAACATCACACACACTGATTTGAACTGTACATGAAACATTTGCTTTCTACATGCTTGGATCCTGTTTGAATCTTGCCTGCAATAATTCAACACTTCATTGGTTCGAACTATAAGACTATCTCTTATTGAGGATTAATTGCTTATGATCCCCCCCCCTGATGCAATTGCTTTGTATACTCCCATAGTAGCAGTTCCTGAAAATGTAACATGTGCTAAAGTAGTTAACTGCATATCTTTAAGTAAAAAGCCTCACTGTTTCCATATTAGTTCACCTGCTTTAAATTGTACAGCTTTGAGGAGATTTCCTTTCACTTTGCTTATGTTTGGCTTCTGCAAGGATGGTTTTTTACATATGGTTACGAAACTTTTAATTACATTTCTGTTAATATTAGTGAAGCACAATCTTGCTTTAGCTAGTTAATTCTTGTGTTGCTTTCCAAACAGCAACTTCAGACATCACTTGTGACTCTGAGATTAATGTGGTTGTATGCAATTTGGTAAAAATAATTAATGCTACTTTTTAGCTATTTTAGTAATTAATGTGTTGTTTTAATATTTCAGATGAATCCAGAACTATCCAGTACCAATTCAATATTTTACACAATTTGGCCTCTGACTTGTAAATTATTTAGTCATCATTTGTGCTAGAGGTAACCTTACGTAAAGACATGCGTGGAAAGCTACCATGATCTCAGTAATTGGTTATCTTGGATACCTATAAGCTCACCTAATAAGCAGAACCAGATGTGGGAATGTTCCAATCAGCTGGCCTGGCCCATTTATAGTCCCATTTTTAACCTCCTGGCAAACACCTTATTCCGGGGTAGTTTTTTAGGGGTAGTTTTTAATGTATCTTCAATTTTAATTTTAATTATTATTGTACAGTTTATATGTTACCTCCTCCATCTATATTTATCTATATTTATCTATGTCTGTATGTACTTATATTGTATTTTAACATGACTGTACAGCGCCCCGAGTCCCTTTTGGGAGAGGGTGCGGTTTATAAATTAAATAAAAGTTAAAGTTAAAGTTAAAGTGGGAATAAAGGAATGGTTACTTACAGACATACGCATTACAGCTATGGTCTCGAGTAGCCTGTTATATTTTAGCTCGAACAAAAACACTAATTTGTTCTTGTTGTTTTATTCAATGTATTTTATTCCTTAATTGCTATGGCTAGGAATTTCTTACCAAAAAATCAGCAAATCAATGTTATTACCTCGGTTAATAACGGAGAACGACCCCAGCTGCTGCAGAAACCCGAATCTGCACTTAGCAGCGAGGAAGAATTGGAAGGTAAAAACTCTGGACGTCATAGTTATATTTACATGCCATCAGACGAGGAAGACAGCATATTTTAAAAACACAAAAACAGAGGTGATGTTGTGATCTTCTGATTTATGTTGGACTCTCTGATTTATTTGGCGCCTCTAGTCTCACACTTATGCAAGGATACTAAGGAGTCTCCCGAAGATAACATTTCATTTATGGCCGCAATAAAAAGGGGCTCATAGATAAACATTCCATCCCTCACTGTGATATCTCTGACTGTCTAACCAATGATATATGTACATGTGAAGTTTTCCATACATGAAATTGTATCTTTTCTTACGTAGTTCTCTTGTTTATGAATTTGTATCCACCCCCCCCCCCTATTGAAACCAATAAAAGGGACGTGCAGAGATAGATCTGCGTGCTTCCATCCCGAGAACCCTGTGTGAATTCTCTTATTCGGCTGTTTCATGGGAGGCCCGCCAGCGGTAAATTCCCGGGTACCTCAGAAGTATTTTTGTTCTATTCCCATAGACTAAAGGAATATTTACCGTATTTTTCGGAGTATAAGATGGACCTTTCCCCCCCCAAAAGAGCGTGGAAATATTGGTGCCTCTTATATACTGAATACAGCCATTTTTGGCCTCTCAAAGCCCTGCCTCCGCATCCCTTTTTTGTGAAAAATGGGCTGTTTTTCCCTTCCTGCAGCACCCAGAAGCACTCTGGAGGCTTCAGCAGGGCTGGGGGAAGGGAAAAATGCCTCCATTTTGGTGAAATAACGGGGGCATTTTCCCCTTCCCTCAGCCCTGCTGAAGCCTGCAGAGTCCTCCTGGGGGCTGGGGAGGACAAAAACTTTTTACATTACTTACCTCTTCAAAATCTTGGTGCGTCTTATACACCAGTATGTCTTATAGTCCGAAAAATATGGTATATAATCCAAATCTTCCTTCTTTGAAAATCACAACCTTCCAGCATTAAATTATAATTGAAATATGTACAAATTAATGAAAAGAATAAAGGCCATAATGATACAGGAAACTGAAAAGTTGTGAGATCATATGTACAAGGTTCCCCTCATACATATGTGCTAGATGTTCCTGACTCTAGGGGGTGGTGCTCATCTCCGTTTCAAAGCTGAAGAGCCAATGCTGTCCGAAGATGTCTCCGTGGTCATGTGGCAGGCATGACTAAATGCCAAAAGTGCACGGAACGCTGTTATCTTCCCACCAAAGGTGGTTCCTATTTTTCTATTTGCATTTTTACATGCTTTTGAACTGCTAGGTTGGCAAAACAACCTTTCATTTTTAAACAATTTTAAACAATATTTTTTAACAATAACAGGGCATTTTTTTAAAATCAATTTCATGTTCATTTTAGAAGTCGCAACTGACACTTTGATAAGGGTTCATAAATGCCCAGATGTCATCTCTCCCTGCATTAGAAGCCATCAATGGAAAATAACATTAATATAGATGGTGAGAGAATGATATTTTTCACTAAGCTCTCATTCAAGTCGATCGATTGAACCAGCTGAAATATCCTGAGCATGTTTCATATCCTTTCCTTCATGGAGTGCTGTGTCTACAGGCTCTACTATTTTTTGTGACTCTGACAGAAAGACCACTGAGCAGAAACCTGATTACAAGGAATGCCTCACAGGGTGACCTGCCCATTGGGCCTTTTCTCCCCTATCCAGGGCTTACAGAAAGGTCATTGTAGAGAGGGATGGTCACAAAGAATTCCCTTCCTAAAGCGACCTGCCTGTCAATCAGACAGAAACGGAGCTGACCCACAGAGCAACTGACTTGCTGGGAAATTAAAACTGTGCTGAAGGGAGGTAGCTACACAGCAGTTTTGTTTTTTGCTTTTCTGAATTCTTGGTGGGGCTGCTCTTCTTCTGGGATCATGTCTGTCCACCATCCCAACTAGGGGTGTGTTCTGGCAGGCACTGCTAGTTTGCTTGTGGGCATGTTGCGCACACATGCACACTTAAATAAAAATTGTTCTGCGCATGTGCAGAAGCAAAAAACAAGATGGCAGTGCAAAACAACAAGATGGAAGTCAGCAGCCATGCAATTAGTGAAGCAATGTAAATTGTGCATATAACAAGAGCTGTGATAAGCTTGAGAGGAGAGGTGAGGTCGTGATGGCACGATGTGTGATCTTGGAGCTCAGAGATCACAGTCAAATTCCTGCCACTGGATGGTCCATTCGGACCTAAACCATCCTGCAGAGACGGTGATTGAGAAGGGCACTTCCTGCTGATCTCAGGGACATTGCAAAGTCCCTGAAAGATCCAGGAGTAGCCTTTTTTACCACCGACAGAAACACAGCTAATGAAGCTGCTGAAGTTGGGACAGCTCCGGAACGGGAAGAAAGTGGAAAGAGAAAGTGTGTCGAATTGGTGAGGAAATTTTATTATTAGAGGAAGAGACTACCCAAGAAAAAAATCTAAGTTAAGTTAAGATTGAAGACAAAAGACTGTAGGCGACAAGATTGATCTGCATTGAACTTAGTGAATTATCCAGTTTCTAATTTCTTTTTTTTTCATGGATGGAACTTTTGCAAGGGCTCCCTGTTTTTTAAACTGAATGGATTATTTTTTTTCTTTCTTAAGCTCAGAATATAAAGAAGAAAATAAGAAGGATTAAAGAGAGTTGTAACAACAGGAGGAAAACCAGCTACACTGCCACTTAGAGGCTGGAGGCTGGATACATCATTTTTTCTTCTTTCTCTTTGATCACTTGAGATTCAAGATTATTTCAGCTTGTTTACTGACAGTGATAGTAGGAAGTGCACAAGTTGTTTATACAGGTGCCTTTCAGAAGTTCTATCACTAGCTTTTGGAGAGAGAACAACATTTTGACCTGAAAAATAATAAATGAACCTGGTTGAAGTTTATTAAAATAGCCTTGAACCCTATAGTGGCAGTATCTGCAAAATTGAAAGAATGGCCCAGCAGGAAAAAGAAACTGTAACATTGCAAATGATTATCTTTGAAATTCAAAATTTATTAGTTGTGACAGAGAGAATTGAAAAGAGTTTGGAGAATATGGAAAAATCAGATGAATAAACTGAGGATGTTTACCAAATGAAGAAAGTGGAGGACAGAGTTCAAAAGATGGAAGGAAAAAATGAGCAAAGAGATAAGAAAACTGTGGATATTGACAACAAAGTGAGCATGGTTGATAATGGCAAGAGCGGAATATGGAAAGGGGAGATGGATGGATTGGAACTCTACCCCAGACTTCAAAGCACAGAAGAAGAGAGAAAAATTGACGGAGATAAGGAGAGAAATCTTGATAGAAGCACTAGTGATAACCAAAGATAAGCTGATGGAAAGAGCAGATATTTGGTTTCAAGCTTTTGTGAGATACAAAAGAAACAGCATGTTGCCAAGGGAGGTTTATATAAGATTTATTAAGAAAGTAACTAGAACATTAATGCTGCAAATGGCAAGACATATAAGACTGTACTATTGCTGGAGGGATACAGGTTGATGCAATGAAAATGTATAATAAAAATTAAGTGAAATTTAGTTTACTAGTAGTATGTATAAAATGAAGTGACAATAGCTATAGGTAAATAATGATTAATAATGATAACAATACATATAGATATATCAGTTTGATAATATGAAATTTTATATGAACAATATATGGAGATTATGAGAGGAGGTTTAAAAGCTTTATCTAGAATATGTTATAAAGATGTATTGTGATTGGATGATTTTAGGATGATTTAATGGAATGTTATTATATAATCTTGTTCTAGATTTTGAATATTATATATAAAAGGACGTAAAAACAATAATAGTCATAATTGTGATAAACATGATATAGGTGAATTTAAAATATGTGATTTGATATGAAAAACAGGTGGTGACTATGGAAGAGATGCATGGAAATACTGTAACCAACCGACACACTTTCTACAATTTGTAATGGAAGATGGGGTTTTTTATTTTTATTTTTATGTTTGTTTGTCTTGTTTAAAAACAAATAAAAATTGTTTTTTTTTTAAAAAAAGAGCTGTGATAAGGGAAGATGGAAAACATGATTTCCACCTTGAATGAGAGAAAGCCAATGGTAGCTGCCCTCAGCTATGGACTGGAAATGAAAGGGAGGCTGTATCATGCAGATGAGTCCTTAAAGAATGGCTTCAAGAAGCCTTTGAGGCAATGTCAGGAAGCTGTGTGGAGGTGCTCATTCTCTCCTGAAGCAATCTCCTTGTGCTCAGGGTGAGGCAGTGTCTCCCAGCACACAAGCTACAGGCACTCCTCATTTAACAAGCTCACAGTTACACCAGTGAGGGAAAAACAACTTTTAAGACCAAGCTTCACATTTAGGGCCTTCAAGGGTTTATAAAGCAAAGCAAAGCCAATGAACAGAAACAAATTTTGCTTGCAAAGCCACTTTGCTTAATGATTGACAATTCCAAGTGTGACTGCCAAACATCGATTTGCACACACTGATGATTTCCAGCACAAATGCTTGCTTCTTGAGAAGCTTTATAACTAGGTATCAAGTAAAATAGAAGAACTTTCCAAACTTTTCACCATTTAATTTGGTGTCTAAAAGCTATAATTGAAAAATAAACAAGCAAGCTGGACAAAATAAAGTAATATGAAATGCATTGCTTCTCCTGAAACCTCATTTGCCAACAATTCTCATATTTCCTTCTTGTTTTACTGAGGTTTGGTAACCACGTTATCGTAAGTTGGTGGAGCAGGAGGAGGATTTGGTTCAGCTGCGACTGCCCCACTTCCGATGACTTGGTAAGGCACAAAAAGCACCGTGCGCTGTAACAGAAAAGAACAGTCAACACAATAAGTACTCAGGGACACATCTGTTACTCTAGGTAGGAGGAATAGATTCTCCAGTTGTGTGTTTTTAACTGTGATGCTGGCAGTCTCACCAAGAAATAAAGATGGTACCAACTGGGATGGTCCTCTGGAAAGTGGTAAGAGAAGTGAACTGGCTTCTCCTGAGGATCTTTGGGGACTGATTTTATTTTGTACTTTAGTTTTTATTGGAGTTTTATATTGTTTGTATTTTATGTTTCTGTATTGGTTACTCCTAAGATCCAGCTTAATTGAGGAGCAAATAAATAAATAAACATATAAATACCTAAACAAATAATATTTTTTGTGATTTATTCACAAAAGCTATCAGACTATTAACTGAAAAGATGGATTTTCCCCCAAAGGAGGTTATTTTTTGATTTCTGAAATGGCTCCAACTGATAGTGCTGTGAACTGATACAGGAACCGATAAAGGACAATATTTGTAGCTCAGGGTTGAAATGATGTCTCTGAGCTTGCTTGTTGTTTGCAAATGTTTTACTACCCAAATAATAAACCAGCACTGATGATGTTACTTAGTTTGTGTAATAAAACATCAGAACAAAAATAACCAAGCTACAGACCACCAAGGATCCCAAGACAGGTTATCTCTGTATGCTGATTTAGCTGCTTGCAATATTTTTAGAGTTTTTCTGTTTTATAAGGTCCAATCCAGTGGTGGGTTTCAAAATAGTTTAGAACCTATTATGTAGGTGTGGCCTGTTTTGTGGGAGTGGCTCAGTGGTCGTGTGACTAGGTGGGCATGGCCAACTTGGAAAATGTCGTGAAACTCACTTAACGACACTCTTGCTTTGCAACCAAAATTTTGGGCTCAGTTGTGGTCATAAGTTCTCTTTCTTTCTTTCTTTCTTTCTTTCTTTCTTTCTTTCTTTCTTTCTTTCATCTCTCTCTCCCACTTTCTTTTTCTTTCTTTTCTTTTTTCTTTCTCCCTTTCTTTCTCTTTCTCTCTTTCTGTCTCTCTCTCTCTCTGTCTATCTGTCTGTCTCTGTGTGTGTGTGTGTGTGTGGCTCCTTGTCTCTCCCTCCCTCCCTCCCTCCCTCTCTGTCTTTCTCTGTCATTCTCTCTGTGTGTCTGTCTGTCTGTCTGTCTCTCTCTGTCCCTCTCTCTCCTCCCTCCTCCATCTGTCACTCTGTATGTGCGTGTCTGTCTGTCTCTTACTCACTCACTCTCTGTGTCTCCCTGTCTGTCTGTCTCTGTCTCCCTCCCTCCCTCTCTATCTCTCTGTGTCTCTCTCCCTTCCCTTCCTCACTCACTTAATCACTCACTGTGTGTGTGTGTGTGTGTGTGTGTGTCTGTCTGTCTGTCTGTCTGTCTGTCTGTCTGTCTGTCTGTCCACCTCTCCCTCCCAACCTGCGGATGGGCTCCGGACCAGCGGAGTCTCATCCTTCTTTTTAGCCAGGCAGCTATCTTTTTTTTTAACCAGGCAATCTTTCCTAAGACATAAAAAAGAACCTTAATTGCAGGCTCAACAAAAGAAGCTGGAAAGAGATACTGAAGCCAGGAAGCTGAAACCTGGGATTGGAGAACAACCTTTTCTGTCCCCTTACCAGCCCATCCGGGAAGATGAGGAATACGAGGGGGATCCCTCTCCCCACGGATGGAGCCTCATCCTTCTTTTTAACCAGGCGGCTATCAGAGTGAAGAAGACAGTGTGTGCCCGTGGTCTTGTGCAGCAGCGGGAGATCGCCTGGTTAAAGATCGCCTGGCTAAAAAGAAGGACGAGGCTCCGCTGGTCAGGACAGGAGCCTATCTGCGAGGGGAGGGATCCCCCTCGCATTCCTCGTCTTCCCGGATGGGTTGGTAAGGAGACAGAAAAGGTTGTTCTCCAGTCCCAGGTTTCAGCTTCTTGGCTTCAGTATCTCTTTCCAGCTTCTTTTGTTGAGCCTGCAATTAAGGTTCTTTTTTATGTCTTAGGAACCAGATCGCCTGGCTAAAAAGAAGGAGGAGGCTTCGCTGGTCCGGAGCTCATCTAGGAAGACGAGGAACACGAGGAGGATCTCTCCCCCCACGGATGGGCTCCAGACCAGCAGAGCCTCCTCCTTCCAATTGGGGGGATCCATGCAGAGGATTTCTCCCCCACCCCCCAATTGGAAACGAGGTGGCTGTCAAAGCAAGGCAGCGCCCCCTGCAGAAGAAGGAACAGGAGGTGAGTTTGCGCCAGCCGCCGGTCCAGCCAGGGCAATCCTCTGCCCGCCCACCCACCAAGCTGTGGCTGGGTGGGCACTGGGCTAGCCCCGCTGTCCTGGCCAAGTGGCGCCCGCAGCTGCTGCTTACCTTGAAGGTGACATCATGGAACTTGCCGCTGAGGGATGGCATGCTGGCCAGCGCTACCTCCTCCCCCCCCCCCATTGGCTGCTCCCTCCTGGGCCATGTCCACGCTCCTGCCTGACCCGCCTGCTGAGGAGGAGGAGGCGGGAGTGCGTTGCTGAGCAGTGGGCAGGGCAGAGGTGGGTGCAGTGCTGCTGCCCTTGCCTTGGGGTTCTTCTTAAGGGACATGCTGGCTGGCGCTGCTTCAGGGCACTCTGGCCACCGGCTCCTCCATGCGCAGCCCATTCCGCCCCCCAAAAAGACCATTTTCTTTTTAAAAAATGCCTCTGCAGATGATCTTGAAAACCTGCGAGGTTGCTTTGGGAAGGGACAGACGGGCATCCACCCCCCTCTGCCCCTAGGCACCTGCAGCCTCAAAGCCTGCAGCAACTTGCACAGTAAAAGCAGTTAAGAACTTCTCACGCATATGAAAAGATTTTATTTACTGTGCAAAGGCTTGCTTTAAAGCTGCAGGTGCCCAGGGAGGGGGCAGTGGGAAACGCTGCCCTTCTGCCCCCTCCCAAAGCAACCTCGCAGGTTTTCAAGATGGTTCGGAGAGGCGTTTTTTAAAAAGAAAACCCTGAAAAAGGCGCAAGATCTGGAGAGATGGGTGGGCGGTCCTTTGGGGAGGGGGAAATCCCCAGAATCAAGTTGCCCAGCCAGCACCCTGAAGAGGTCCATGTGGGGCTCTGGCGGCTGCAAATCATGTCATGAGGGGAAGAATTCCCCGAACCCAGCGGGGAGCCTAAGCAAAGGAGGAGGCGGAGAGCTGAGCGGAGGAAGGCGGGAACTACTGCTACTGCTGGAGCTATGTTGCCCTGCTGGATTCAGGGACTTCTGCCCCTCGTGCCGTGTTTTGCAGCCACCTGAGCTCTGCACTGACCTCTTTAGGCAACTGGGTTCTGGGTGGGAGGGATTCCTCCCAGCACCGCAAAAAGGTCTGTGCAGGGAACCAGTGGGGGGGGACACATCCTGGAATGCCCCCCGTGCTTTGCTGGTGGTCATGCTTCCTAGGCAAGTTTGGGGAGGTTCTAGGCCGCGCCAAACAAGCTACTGCCTGCGAGTGGCGATGGAAGGGGCAGGGGAAGTGAGTGACGGGGGTGGGGCAGGTGTTCCGTGATCAGCCTCTTCTAACCGGTTCAGTATATTTCTGGAATCACCTCTACCGAAGAAGTTAGAACCAGCAGAAACCCACCCCTGGTCCAGTCATATTACCCCTTTCAGTCTTTGTTCTGTCCCATTTTCTGCCTCTCCAATTAATCTAAAGCATTTCTGAAAGGTTGAGAGTAGCTTTGTTATTGGTACAAAAGGAAGCCAATTGTGGCTACTGTAGAACAGTGGTGTCAAACTCAATTTTATTGAGGGCCACATCAGGGTTGTGTTTGACCTCAGAGTCCAGAGTCATGCCCGGGGTCCATGACAGCAATCAGCTTCCTGCAGCACTCTGCCAGCCAAAACGGGGCATGGAGGTTAATTACAAAATGTGGGCTTTGCTTTCTGACATCCAGATCCAGTGAGCAAGGGGTGTGAACTGCACAGAAAATACACTTTTGTTTGCTTATGAAGAAATATCCCCAAAATCAGATGTAGACTAAATGTAGACTGACTTTTAGCTATACACCTTCCCAGCAAACAGCAAATTTTGAAGCTCCAGGTAAAGAGGATTCATGTTAGGATGAGTAACCACAGTTTGCATGTTGGGGGCTCCTAAAGGAATGCTGGGAAACTCTGTATTTCAAAGAACATTTCAGGGAGGGATGCAGAACCATCAAGCTCAGACAGCACCAAGGACCCCACAGTTCAACCCTGAGCTACACATAATCTCTTCTATGGATAAACACTTTTTGGTTGGAGGGACTCAGAGCCTGCCTTATGTGAGATGGCTCCCAGTGGATTTCAAGGAATGTAGAATTATAATGGCTGAGAATTTGATCCTTCATACATTAAAAAAAAAAATGCAAAGCCAAGCGATAAACAAATAAAAAACAGATTTGAAAAAAAAAAGCAAAAGGCTCAAGAAAGAAAAAGAGTGAAAGGTCAGAAAGGAAAGGAAGGAAAACCGAAAAAGAATGACTTCCAACTTTCTTTGGTACAGATAAAAGTAAAAATATATCAAATCTTACTGTAAGATTTAACATTTGTCTACATTATTTCCATAGTCCCATATCTAATCATCAAAGCGCCAGATCAAGTTTTAATTTCAGTTTCTCACAAAAAGTCCATGGTTCATATCGCTTTAATCACTATTTGTTAAGGAAACCACAACAGATATATTTAATTGCACCAAACTCTAAATAAAACAGGATTGGAAAATCCTAAACTCTAGTAGACTCATCCTTCTCAACTTTGGCAATTTTAAGGTGCATGGACTTCCATTCCAGAATTCCCAAGGTAGCATGAAGTTCGCCCATCTTAAACTTGCCAAGACTGAAAAACACTGATCTACAGATAGGAATTTTTCCATTTCTTTTTTACTGTTCTTATTTAAAGTTAGTTATAATTCGTATTCGGTACCCTGAGTAGCCACTCTCACCTATTGTTCAGGGTAATAGCAAAGAAACCAGCAAATGGTCAGGCTAGGTGGAGTGCAGATATGAAGAAGAAAAAAGGGAAATCATTCTTGAACAATGAGAATGGCTAAAACTATTATCGGAGTATCAAATATTTACCTGGTCATCAATACAGCAAGCTGCCTGGCACCCAAAGTGAGCCAAGGAAACAGTGATGCAAAATTCCAGCAGGCTGAACAAGAAAAACACACTGAAGAGGCCATACATAACACTCTGTGGAGTAGGAAGACATGTGGAAAGATAGTTGTAATTTGCTGAGAAATTAATGTAATGGTGTGTATTTTATTTTATTGAATGTGCTACACCATTAAAAGGGACGCCCAGCTGCTCCCTTGGGAAACACTGGGAGGAACAATTGCATTGGGAAAAACAGAGACACTGTACAGGTAACCCTCGACTTACAGCCACAATTGGGGCCACAATTTCCACTGCTAAACAAAGCGATTGTTAAGTGAGTTGTGTGTAATTTTACATTTTCTGCCACTGTTGTTAAGCAAATCGCTCCAGTTAAGAGAACCATATGGTTGTTAAGTGAATCTTCCCCACCCCCACTGTCTTTGTTGATCAGAAGCTGTCCGGGAAAGTCACAAAGGGGATGCTGCAACTGTCCTAAATATATTGCTAATAGCCAAGCCCTCTAATTTTGATCATGTGATTGTGAGGACACTGCATTGGCCGTGCATGCCAGGAGTGGTCATAGCTTTGGGTGCCACTGAAACTTTGAATGGTCACTAAATGAATAATTGTTCATTCAGTTAAAGACTGCCTATACAGCCTGTGTGAGATGAGGAAACTGCATCAGGGAACATTATTAGCATCTCTTATGTTTTGCTGAGTTGCTGAGTCTAGTCAGAGCTGAAGAAGCTTTTTTGGATGAGAAACGAAATGTCTCCATGGGAAAACAAGAAAGTCCAGTTGCCACCTGAATAAGCACCTTTGGGATGATGGAGGAGAGAGTGGATGGATAGGAAACCTCAAGAAACAAAGTGCTGAAGGGAGAAGGAGAAAGAGAAATGGTTAAGACAGAGGCTAGCTAGTCCAAAGAGGAAGAGCAACAGGATTCCCCGTGGTCCTAACATATCCACTCTTGGCCACCTGACTTTTTCTCCAAGAATAATGGGTGAAGTATGGTTAAGGGCAGCAAAGTGATTTAGATTCAGCCAGTCTAAGTATATTGTTTCTCCTCCTCAATAAGGATGCAGCTAGATCTGTTTTCTTTACCCAACTTCTTTCCAATCATCTCTCAGGCTGGAAAGGGGAAAAGGTGTTTAACAGATTTAACAGATTAACAGATTTGGGAGGGACCTTATAGGTCATCTAGTCCAACCCATCCCCACTCAAGCAGCAGACCCTACACCATTTCTGACAAAAGGCAGTTCAATCTCTTCCTGAAAGCATCAAAGGTAAATTGTTCCATTAGTTGATTGCTCTCACTATCAGAAAGTTTCTTCTTATTTCTAGGTTGAATCTCTCCTTGGTCAGTTTCCATCCATTATTCATTGGCTGGTTTTCAGGTGCTTTGGAAAATAGCTTGAAACCATCCTCTCTGTGCCATGGATGTGATATTACTATGATTTAACACTCGTAAGAAAGCAAAGGACTTTACAAAATACTAAAAGTTCAATGCATTGATCCCAGTTATTGGTGTGGTTCTAATCTGTCCACGTTTCAGAATTTACCTAAATTTCAATATTTCAAATCAAATACAAAACACTTTGGGACCAAGACTTATTCAAGGAAAAATTTCAAACAGAAGTCAAAGCGTCTGGGATATCCCAGCTGTATATATAATCTCCTTCCAGATTCTGCACGTGAAGCCAACATTTAAGAAGTGATTGGTATACTTACACATGGATATTTATTTTTACAAATATCTCTGTAGATTATCAGATGAGATAGGTACTGGATGCTACCAAGTAATGACATTATAGCACTTGTGATGTTCATTCCTACACTGGATTTCACCTGAAAAAGAAATACACCAGAAGGAGAGAAATTAAGTGTCAGCATACGTCTTATTAAATGCAAGACATAAAAACAATTACCCCAATTATGATAAAACAGTGACAAAGGAAGTCTATGTGGATGCTTAATGACACATTGCCAGTCAGTGGAGGAACCGGACAGCATCCACTAAGATCATGAGTAACAAAGAACACATTTTCACACAATGGAAATGCAAAGCACACAAGTCCATTGGAAGGGTTTTCTAAAACTCTCAAATTTCTCCTCCTCCTTTCTGGATGTCAGTCTTCATTGAAGACCAGGTGATTAAAAGCAACAGGAAAAATGGAACAATGTTTTCACCCCTTAACACTTTGCTTAAAGAAATCCCACACAATTTATTGTAAGATGTGACATACTCTAAGCATTAAATGTTAATGCTAAACGCTGTTTTAGCTATAAAACATTACAGAGAGGCTACTAGAGAGATGGGGAAGGAGAAACTCTTGGAGCCAATAGTGAGAATACTGAAAATTTAAAAATTGCTCTTTTCAGTTCTCCCCTTTCAGGAATGTAGTATTTTTCTATCAAGATAGCTGTGTTTCTTCTTTTGAATCTATATTTTCTTCCTTTAACAGGCAAAAACATGCCTATGTTGCTATGAACAGTCTTTAAATCAAAGAGGTCACACGGGAGAAGAATGGAAGCTCTTTGTAGGAGGGCTACCAATAGCTCTCTCTTCCCTTTGATTCCCATGTGATTCCCACTCTAGTTCCATACTTTTACTCCTAATACACAGGGCTTCTTTTTAATGTTGCTTTCGGGTAGGAACACTTCTAGAAGAGGATTTTCTGTCGAGGAGGAGGGGGAGAGGTAGGAGAAGGAGTAGGAGGAGAAGACACCTCTGCTCAGGAGTAGCAATAGTAATAACACTTAGACTTATATACCATTTCACAGTGCTTTACAGTTCTCTCTAAGGGGTTTACATATTGCCACCAAACATCTGGGTCACAAAACAGGGACCAGAAGAAGCTCAAATGCTGGATGGTTGAAAATTCTCTACTGTTGACATAGAACTTTCAATGGAAGCAAGACTTGGAATCAACAATTGAGCAAAGAACGAAGGGGGAGGAGGCTTTGGAGTTTGCTTTTCTTTCCTAAATGTTGGGTTAAAACTGAACAATATACTGTAAAAGGATGAGAGTTCTTACAAAGAAATAGCATAAAAGAAATTCAAATACTAAACTTTCTCACCAAACTATGATTTGGACTGTTTGCAGCTGATACACAAAGTGATCCAGAAGAAATAAACTACGGAAAAGGAAAAAGAAAAACAAATGATTGTAGTCCACTAAAATAAAAGGGGAAATTGACGGAAAAATCTGGCACCCATGAGAAGCCAGATAGGCTCCAATGCAAACAGGACTTTTATAAGTATCCATTAGCCACTACTAATGGCTAATGGATACTTATAAAAGTAAGTATCCTCAAACGTAAGTACTGTATTTTTCAGAGTATAAGACACACCTTTTTCCCTCCAAAACAAGGGCTGAAAATCTGGGTGCATCTTATACACTGAATACAGCATTTTCTGCCTCCCGAAACCATGCCCCCTTCACCAAAGTGGCCATGCAAAGCCTATAGAACAGTGATTCTCAACCTGTGGGTCGGGACCCCTTTGGAGGTCGAATGACCCTTTCACAGGGGTTAAGACCATCAGAAAACACCGCGGGACACCCCCTTGCTGGGTAGAGCAGAGGAATTTGGGGAATATCTGCAGGACAAAATCGCTCAGATTCGCAGTGAATGGGTCTCCTTTAGTGGTCTAGAAGGGACGTCGGAGGTGAGTCTTGAGACACCATTCTGGGAGGAGTTTGACTCTGTTACTGCCAACGATATGGACAGGTTGCATGGGCGACTACGAGCCACTACATGTTTATTGGACCCGTGTCCCTCCTGGCTTATACTGGCATCCTGGGAGGTCACATGAGGCTGGCTCTAGGAGTTAGTCAACGCCTCCTTGAGAGAGGCATTCTTGCCAGCCGTCTTAAAAGAGGCGGTGGTGAGGCCCCTACTCAAGAAGCCTTCCCTGGACCCAGCTATGTTAGCTAACTATCGTCCCATCTCCAACCTTTGCTTCTTGGCGAAGGTTGTAGAGAGTGTGGTGGCAGAACAGTTCCCACGCCACTTGGAGGAAATTGATTATCTGGACCCGCGCCAGTCCGGTTTCCGGCCCGGCCACAGCACAGAGACGGCTTTGGTCGTGTTGGTGGATGATCTCTGGAGGGCCAGAGATGGGGGTTGCTCCTCCATCTTGGTCCTATTAGACCTCTCGACCGTTTTTGATACCATCGACCATGGTATCCTATTGCATCGTCTAGAGGGGTTGGGGGTGAGGGGCACCATTTTTCTGTGGTTCTCCTCCTACCTCTCTGGCCGAGCGCAATGTGTGCTGACAGGGGGGCAGAGGTCGACCCTGAGGCCGCTCACTTGTGGGGTGCCGCAGGGGTTGGTCCTCTCGCCTCTCCTGTTCAACACATGTATGAAGCCACTGGGTGAGATCATCCGTGGTTTCGGGGTCGAGTACCACCTGTACGCTGACGACACTCAACTGTACATCTCTACCCGAACCACCCCAATGATGCCGTCAAAGTGATGTCCCGGTGCCTGGACGCCGTACGGATCTGGATGGGAAGTAACAGACTCAAGCTCAACCCGTCCAAGACGGAGTGGCTGTGGTTAGCGGCACCCTGGTTCAACCAGTTGTTTCCAGCACTGGCCATTGGGGGAGAAAAGCTGGCCCCCGTGGATCGGGCACGAAATTTGGGCGTCCTCCTGGATGCCCGGCTGTCAATGGACGGCCATGTGACAGCCGTGGCAAGGGGGGCGTTTCACCAGGTCCGCCTGGTGCGCCAGTTGCGTCCCCTATTGGACCGGAACGCCCTCCACACAGTCATCCATGCGCTTGTGACGTCCCGACTGGACTACTGTAATGCTCTCTACATGGGGCTCCCCCTGAGATGCACCCGAAGGCTGCAGTTGGTTCAGAATGCGGCCGCGCGGGCAATTATGGGAGTTACTAGGTACTCCCACGTAACACCTCTCCTGCGCGGGCTGCACTGGCTACCTGTGGCTTTTCGGGTGCGTTTCAAGGTGCTGACTATCATATTTAAAGCACTCCATGGCACAGGGCCTAGGTATTTGCGGGATCGCATCCTGCCCCATACATCCCTTCGGCCGATCCACTCCCACAGAGAGGGACTCCTCCGGGTGCCATCCACTAGGCAGTGCCAGCGGGCGACGCCCAGGAGCAGGGCCTTCTCTGTGATGGGCCCGACCCTCTGGAATGACCTCCCCTCCGATATCAGAATAACCACCAATCTCTGCTCCTTCCGTAAGAAGCTTAAAACCCACCTGTTCAATTTAGCTTGCCTGGCCTAATCCCAGTTTAGTCCCTCAAGTCTGTATTTTAAATTTTTAGGGGTGAGTTTTTAGGTTGTTTTTAATTTTTATCACTTTGTACAGCCTATTGTTTAATTCGATTTTATGGGAATTGAAGGGTATTTATTATTGTATAACATTTTTTATTGAGATGTCTGTACACCGTCCCGAGTCCCTTCGGGGAGAGAGGGCGGTCTATAAATCTAATAAAACTTAAAACTTAAACTTAAACATATTTTCGATGGTCTTAGGAACCGAGACCCCAATTTTATGGTTGGGGGTCACCACAACAGGAGGAACTGTATTAAAGGGTCACAGCATTGGGAAGCTTGAGAACCACTGCTATAGAAGGCTTTCAAAGAGCTCCTGGGGCTGCAGAGGGCAAAAATTTTACCCTCCCCAGCCCCCAGGAGCACTCTATAAACCTCCAAATGGCAATCCATACTCTTTTTTGACAAAAAAACGGGCCGTTTTTTGCTCATTTTTGCTCCCACCCCCATTCCCCCAGGAGCATTCTACAAGCCTCCTAAGGGCTATTCATGCCCTTTGTTGAAAAAAAAATGGGTCCGTTTTTGCAAAAAAAACAGGTCTTATTGGGGAGGTTTGCAGAGTGCAAAAACTTTTTTTTAAATTTGTCTCTTTAAAACCTTGGAGCATCTTATACTGCGAAAAATATGGTAAGTAAAAGAAAGTAAAGTATGTAAGTAAAAGAAAGTAAGATTCAACAAAATTTGCCCATACTTACAAATATCCCTCCCCAAATGGGGTAACCTCCAACTTGAGAAATAGGGGTGGGAAAGTGAAGAGAAGGAATTAAAGAAAGGGAGACAGCCCCAAAGCCGATGTGGATCAACCCAATCAATATTTGGACAGCCTGTGGAAGGAAAACACACAAAGTAAGACAATTTTGTTTGCTGAATCTGAGAAAAACATTCTCATTTGTTAGCAACCCAGGAAAGGCATCACTTTATATCAATTTTTGAAAAGTCCTTCAAAGGTGTTGGGGCTTCTAAGCTTCCAGTGCAGGCGTTGACCCAAGGCGTGGCTTCCTATGGTGAAAAATCCAAATGGAGAGAAGGGACAATTTGAGACACACTTGTCACAATGTACCAGACATTTACTCCAGATTATGATTGAGTTTGACCCTCAGTGGGACTGCTTTTGCCAATGAAGAAGGTCTCTAAGAATATCAAGATAGATATTGAAGAGAAAAATATCACTCTCACGCAGACTCCGCTGCAGGAGGAAGTTGATCACAATCATAAGCAGAAAGTGACTTCAACCGGCTTGGGCTGCAGCCAATCCATGACCAACAGTTGCACTTCTCAGAGGGAAGGGGGGAAAAGAGATCTGCCTGAAACCGTGGCTGAGCTCCACTTTCTCAGTTAAAGAGCAAAGCAAAAGAAATTCATATCGGAGTCAGAATGTTTTGCAGAAACACAAATGAAACCACCAGGAAGAACAGAGGTTTCTGGAGTATATTCCAGAACCAGACAACAGCCAAGTCAAGTTCTAGAACTTAAACATGGGGCACTCAGGTCTCTACGTAGCTCTAAAATCTTAATGGATTCAAACAGGAACATAGCAATGCATGCCTACCCCAAGCACTTTGGGCTCAGCCTTGAGGAATCTCCCCAAAGGACCATTTTGTGGAACTTGTTGAGGAGCACTGGTGGAAAATCCAAGTTGCTGAGCTCCATACTGGGGATATGAAGTTGCTCCAGATGCCTGAAGGGCAACACTGGACAATCCAGGAGCCGTTTGGATTATATTTGCTCCATTAGAGGGGATGAAAACTGTAGTTCCACTGGCCATTCTTGCTGGAAGGGATGCCACAGCTAAGTTACCTGAAAACAAACAAGTGAGGAAAAGTTAATGTCTTAACATCAAGGAGGCAAATTCTGGCCCTTCTCCTTAATGTCACTTTATGAGATAATATTTGCCTGCAGTAAAACTGAAGAGGATTTCCATAAGGCTTCAGGGAGCAGGATAGTAAAAAAAAATACAACTTTCTCAGGGATAGAAATCCTTCCTTTCCTCACCTTTCAACCAGAACCAAAGAAGCTTCTTGCTTGAGAAGTGAAATGTTTTCAAAGAAAAAACCAAGAAAGTCCAATTGCCTTTTGAAAAGCATCTTTGGGACAGGGTTGATTTTGAATCTCCATGGACATCAGTTGAGAAAAAGTTAATCAGAACACGGGGAACATAATGTTTTTCAATGCAAAAGGTTTGTATCTGATCTTAGCACTACCTCAGATCCCCCAGCTAAATGATATTTCCATGTGGACAAGGTTTTATTGTACCTGCCCTCCTTTCCTGTTACTGGGAGATGGATCTAAAGGCATGAGGCGTGGATGATCATATTGATTGCCATTTTCCAGGAAGGTCATACCGATTTGGACATAAGTTACTGTGAAGGACACAAGAGCAGGATCTGTATCCCACCTTTGCTTCACGGATGAGGTGAGGCTTCTTGTCAGAACACAATTGGACCCTGGGTTTCCTAACAAAACAACCCCAGAAAAAAGTGAAGCAATTCAGTAAAGTCCTACATCTAGTAACTCTCCGGTTTTGAAAACTTTGACCAAAGGGCCAGAATTAATCCCACTAGTTAGGATTTGTACAGACCTTAAGAGAAAGCTTCTTCCTTCTTGAGCTGTATTAATTGGAAGTCAAAGTTAAGCAAAACCCGACCCATCCACCCTCCTCTTTGAACGATGAACTTCAAATATTGAATCTCGGTAAATTTATATGGCTCCTTTGCGCGTATTGGGCACTTCCATCAGGGCAAGATTGATTGCAAACTCTTCCCTGTCCGCAAATTCTGCCCTGAAATCCTCCCGTCTACGGGGGCTGCGGGGCTGAGAAGACCGCGGGTGAATGGCTGCGGGGGAGAAGCGGCACGGGATGGCCCACATATTAATTCCATGCTATTTTGTAAACAAGTAATCAGAATATACTCACGACCACCGCTCAAGACGAGACACACCAAAGCCTCAGAGGAAACGAAAGTAACACAACAGGAAGAAGTGGAGGGCGGGGCTCGTTCACCCACTAAAAGGGGGGATTTACTCATCTTAATCGAAGACTCCGGAAAAAACATCTTTCTTGCCCCTTTAACTGTTGCAACAAATGACAGTTTTGGGCCAGGAACCTTCTGCGCGTTCAGGGATGAGAGGAAAACTCACCAAGATTATAAAGTCCTCTTATTTCCAGGCTAAAACAAATCACTGAAATCAAACTTATCCATGACATTTATTTATTTATTTATTATTATTTATTTGTTTGTTTGTTTGTTTGTTTGTTCGTTCGTTCATTTTAAGTGGCCTTGTCCAGCTTTCGGTTTTCCTCTTTTAGTGGTAGTGGTTAGAATAGAGTATTGCACATTCATTCTACCCACACCCTGGAGTTCAATCCTGATGGGTTTGAGGTTGACTAGCCTTCCATCCTTCCAAGGTCAATAAAATGAGGACCCAGATTGTTGGAAGCAATAGGTTGACATTGTAATCTTAGCAGAGATGCTCTAAAGAAGTATCTGGTGGTATATAAGTCTAAGTGCTATTGCTAAATGTCTATGGAGATTCTCAGCCATCCAGGACATCCAGGCTTTTTCAAAAGACAACTGGAATCTCTTGCTATTGCTATTAAGGATGCAGGGTTTACGTGTAATTAACAACATTGGATCCCCCTTGCATTAGGACTACTGGAGTCTATGCTCTTTGGAAACCTGTTCTGAAGGCAGATTTCAACAGGTGACAGTACTTGATTAACTTTATTGGCCTCAAAGGCTTAGGAGATTTAGGACTGAGTAGAATTTGTATGAAAGATTGCTTGGAAGGATATACAGAGTAGTTAAAGAAATGCCACAGGACAGGAAACTACCTGGATTTGCTCATGTAGGCACCAAGTGTCATCTTCGGCTTGAAGGACACGTTATATGTTCAATGGGATGTTAGGGCAAAGGAGGCATGGATTCCATATGGATTTCCCTTCCTCTGCTCTACCTGACTAAAATTAAGTGTTGTAAAGCAGCTATGAGGATCTGAGGAAAGCATTTAGCTCCTAGCCAACCCCCTCCCTCCTTGATTGCAAGTTTTAATAATAGAAGAAAGATGGTAAAGTAATGTCAATCAGTTCAGGTCTTAGTAGATCCAAGACATTTAGATGAGCTGATTGGACATTGTACATTCAGTTCATTTTATGGGGATTGGTCCATATATCAGTGAAAGTAGAAAACACCCTGGTTCTTCCTTGTATCTATCTTTTCTGGTGACAAATTAGGTTTCATGTGGATTTTATAAAAAATAAAGTTTTATCAGGTTCCAACTGGACTAAGTCTGAGTTTCTGTACAGAGTTTGTATTCTGTTGTGGACAAGGTTTTATATAGAGAGATAGGAAATACAGGCTGAATTAGCACCTGTGGGGTTTTTGATGGAGAAATTTATAAAATCACTTTTAAATCCACTTCACAAATGACCATTATTTTTTTAAAAAATAATTGTTTGTTGTGGGCCCAAGAAGAAAGAAAAAAAGAAAGAACAAGAGATTACAACAACAATTTGATTGACAGCATCCTGAATTAAAACAAAACAAAACTTATCCTAATAGGAGAGAAACGATATTAAATCCTTTGATCTCAACTACATTTGTATCAGCAAGTCAAGAATGGATTCTCTTCTGGAATAATGGAAAAATTTTAGGAGGAAGCAGGACTAATAAAATGCACTTCCAAGCTTTAGAACTACCGTATTTTTCAGACTATAAGACGCACTAAGATTTTGAAAAGGTAAGTAAGAAAAAAAGTTTTTATCCTCCCCGGCTCCCAGGAGCACTCTGCAGGCTTCAGCAGGGTTTGTGGGAAGGGGAAAATGCCCCCGGGTTTTTTTGCAAAACGGGGGCATTTTTCCCTTTCCCCAGTCGTGCTGAAGCCTGCAGAGTGCTTCTGAGGGTTGGAGGAAGGGAAAAATGCCTCTGTTTTTGTGAACAACAGCTCATTTTCACCCATTTTTCTCAAAAATGGAATGTTGGAGTGGGTCTTCGAGAGATTAAAAATGGCTGTAAAAATGGGTGTATAATACGCACCAAGATTTCCATGCTCTTTTAGGGGGGGAAAGGTACGCCTTATACTCAGAAAAATACTGGTAATTCTCTTTTTGGGAATTGCCCTCCGGTTGAATGTTTTTTTTTTTGTGTATAAAGTTTTTTATTTTTATTTTCAAATTAATTCTTAGATATACATTCTTATAATTATTATTTAACATATGTCAATTTCATATCATTTTTTCCACCTGTATATTTTACATTTTAATATTTTCCCCTTTCCCCTATATTAATCATGTATCGTCTGAGATATTCATTTCATGTTTTGTCCCTTTTTCTTTCTATTTATACCTTTGTTCAAACCACTCGTAAAATCGCCCCCCATGTCCTGTAGTACACTGATTCCTCTTTGTCCTTTATTCTCAATGTCAACCTGTTCACTTCTGCGCAATCTAATATCTTCTTTATTACTTCCCATTCTGATGGGATTTTGTCTGCTTTCCAGTTTTATACAAATACAATTCTGGCTGCTGTTATTATTTCTACAATCAAATATGAATCCTCGTTACTGTATTTCTCAATACAATACCCAATAAAAACATCTCTGGCTTAAACTCTACAGGTTTATGTAGCATTTCTCTAACCACGTTTGTATTTTAACTCAATAGCTTTTTGCATCCCACACGTCCACCACGCATGTTCCTGGCAATTGGTGACATTTCCAACATTTAGCTGATTTATCCTTAAACATTTTTGCTAATCTTTCAGGTGTCTTGTGCCATCTATAAAACATTTTATATAAATTCTCTTTATATGCTGTCGCCATTGTCAGATTATAATTCCTTTTCCATAGTTGTTGCCATTTTTCTAGTTCTATTGTATATCCAAAGTTTTTTGCCCCTTATCATTGTTTCTTTGACCTCTTCTTTGTCTAGGTATATTCTAAGTAAGTAACGGTAGAATTTTTCAATCATTTTTTCATCTGTTCCCATGAGTATCCTATCTAATTCTGAGTTTTCCATATTAAAACCATACTCTTTAGCATCTTTCCCATATCTTGTTTGTATTTGAATTTATTTAAACCATCCTATATCAATCCCTTGTTCTTCTAATTCTTTCTTCTGTTTTAGTTCTCTCTGCACTGTTAATATATCTTTGTACCTAATAACTTTTTTCATGCTACTAGTATTCAGATGTGCCAGAGCCTCTACCATTGAAAGCCACATTGGTACTTCCATTATATTGTTTTTCTGTTACTTTTTCCCATACTGTCTATAAACCATTTCTTACATAGTGCCTCTGAAAAACCGGGGTGGGTTGCTCCTGGTTCTAACCAGTTTTGGTAGAAGAGGTTCCTCAAATCTACTGTACTTTTTAGAACCGGTTGATATGGTGGGACAGTCTGAAAGTAACCATGTAATCTATTTTTCCCATACCACAGAAATGCGTGCCAACCCAGTTGCATAGTGTCCCTCCAAGGATAATAACCTTGCATTTCTTAGTAGTATCCATTTCTTTTATCCATATTATAGCTGCCGCTTGATAGTATAATTCCCAGTTCTGTACACCAATATTCACCTCTAATCCTAGAATCTTGTAGCATTCTTATATTAAATTCTCACTTTCTTTCCTTGCCAAATATATTTTCCTATTATTTTATTTAGTTTTTTGAAGTATTTTTTCCCAGTTTTATCGATATTGTTTGGAATAAAAAATATATTCTTGGTAATATATTCACCTTAATTACTGCTATTCTTCCCATTAATGATAGATGTAAAGTTTTTTCCATTTCTCTATATCCATTTCAATTTGATTTCTTAGTTTATAATAATTATCTTCCTTAATAGTTACACATCTTGAGGCCAAGTGTATTCCCAAATATTTCACTTTTTTTTACTATTTGAATATCTTAATTTATCTGTTATTTCCCTTTTCTGTTTTTCTGTTATATTTTTCACTAAATTTTTTGTTTTGTCTTTATTTAATTTTTAATCCTGCCATTCCTCCATATTCTTCTATTTCTTCTAGTAGTCGTGGACCTGTTCCTATTGGATCTTCAATAATAAATACCAAATCATCTGCAAATGCTTTGCAATTTATATTCTTCCCTTTTAACATTCATTTCTTTTATATCTTTATCTTGTCTTATCTTTCTGTTCAAAACTTCTAGTGTCAATATGAATAATAGTGGAGATAGTGGGCACCCTTGCCTGGTCCCTTTTCTAATTGGCATTTTTTCTGTCATACCTCCATTTACCACCACATTATCCTGTTGTTCTTTATAAATAGTTTTAACCATATTTATAAATCCCTCCCCAAAGTCCATCATTTGCAGTTTGCATTATCATGAATTTCCAGTTAACATTATCAAAAGATTATTATGCATCCAAAAATAACAATGCCATTTGTTTCCCAGGGTGTACTTCATAATATTCTAATGCATTCGATATAATTTGCATATTATTTCTAATTTGTCTCTTGGGTAAAAACCATTTTGATCTGAGTGTATAAATTCACTTAACAGTCTTTTAAGTCTTTCCGCCATTATTGATGCAAACATTTTATAATCCACATTTAATGAAGAGATTGGTCTATAGTTCTTTATTTGCTGCAAGTCTGTTTCTTCTTTTGGGATAAGAGTTATATAGGCCTCCAACCAAGAATCCAGTATTTTTGGCTTTCAGTAACACCTCTTTGAATACTTCTAGTGCGTCTTATAGTTCTAAAAATATGGTATATGGTCCAAATCTTCCTTCTCTGAAAATCACAACCTTCCCTCATTAAATTATAATGAAATATGTACAAATTAATGAAAAAAATAGAGGCCATAATCATACGGGAAGCTGAAAAACTTGTGAGATCACATTTGACCACTGAAATCTCACGAGAGATTGCAAACTCAGGTATCAGCTTTTTTAACATTAAGGTAAAGGTAAAGGTTCCCCTCGCACATATGTGCTAGATGTTCCTGACTCTAGGGGACGGTGCTCATCTCCGTTTCAAAGCCGAAGAGCCAGCACTGTCCAAAGACATCTCCGTGGTCATGTGGCCAGCATGACTAAACACCAAAGGAGCACGGAACGTTGTTATCTTCCCACCAAAGGTGGTCCCTATTTTTCTACTTGCATTTTTACATGCTTTTGAACTGCTAGGTTGGCAGAACAGCCTTTCATTTTTAAACAATTTTAAACAATATTTTTTTAACAATAACATTTTTAAAAAATCAATTTCATTTTCATTTCAGATGTAGCAATTGACATTTTGATATGGGTTGATAAATGCCGAGATGTTGTCTCTCCCTGCATTAGAAGCCATCAATGGAAAATAACATTAACATAGATGGTGAGAGAATGATATTTTTCACTAAGCTCTCATTCAAGTCGATCGATTGAACCAGCTGACATATCCTGAGCATGTTTCATATCCTTTCCTTCATGGAATGCTGTGTCTACAGGCTCTACAATTTTTTTGACTCTGACAGAAAGACCACTGAGCAGAAACCTGGTCCCAAGGAATGCCTCACAGGGTGACCTGCCCATTGGGCCTTTTCTCCCTTATCCAGGGCTGACAGAAAGGTCATTGTAGAGAGGGATGGTCACAAAGAATTCCCTACCTAGAGCAACCAGCCTGTCAATCAGACAGAAACAGAGCCGACCCACAGAGCAACTGGCCTGCTGGGAAATTAAAACTATGCTGAAAGGAGACAGATACACAGCAGTTTTGCTTTGGTTTTTTTGCTTTTCTGCACTTTTGGTGGGGCTGCTCTTCTGGGATCATGTCTGTCTACCATCACAACCAGGGTGTGTTCTGGCAGGCACTGTCAGTTTGCTCGTGGGCACATTGCACACACATGCACACTTAAATAAAAATTGTTCTGCGAATGTGCAGAAGCAAAAAACAAGATGGCAGCTCCTATGGCATCTCCCGGAGAACCGGTTCGGGGGACGTGGCAGGTCTGGGTCACTGCTGAATCCATCACTGATCACAACCGCAGATGCCTCCGGATGGAAGTCAAGAACCATGCTATCAGTGAAGCAATGCAGATTGTGCGTATAACAAGGGCTGTGATAAGGGAAGTTGTAAAACATGATTTCCACCTTGAATGAGAGAAAGCCAATGGTAGCTGCCCTCAGCTATGGAATGGAAATGAGAGGGAGGCTGTATCATGCAGATGAGTCCTTAAAGAATGGCTTCAAGAAGCTTTTGAGGCAAAGTCAGGAGGCTGTGTGGATGTGCTCATTCTCACCTTAAGCAATCTCCTTCTGCTCAGGAGGAGGCAGAGTGTCTTCCAGCACTCAAGCTACAGGCAGTCCTCATTTAACAAGAGTTTCTGTCACCAAAGGCTTCAGTGAGGCCTGCGCTCATACGTGGGGGTTGTGCATGCATGCACTGGGGTGGGGAGGGCAGTGCATTATGGGTGGGCACCCTTTTGGCACCTGAGCAGAAAAACATTCACCATCACTGTCTTAGTGCTTAATAAACATCGTTTTGTCTGGGTATTTAATTTGCTTAACAATACATATTACATCTCCACCCTTTTTCCACCCACTGATAAAAAAGATTCCATGTTTGATAATATTCTGTATCTTCTTTCTGTTTAATTTTTAATGTCAGTCTGTCCATTTCTGCACAGTCTAGATCATCTTAATTATTTCTTCATCCGGTGGTATTTCTTCATTTTTCTAGCATTGCACAAATAAAATTCTCGCTGCTGCCAAGATATGCAATATTAAATACATATTTTTCTTATCATGTTTACCAGATTTTATACCGAATAAGAATAGTTCAGGTTTAAGATCTGCATGCTTTCCTATCATATTTTCTAGTCATTTTTGTATTTTTCCCAAAACAATTTGCTTTACCATAAGTCCACCACATATTATATTATGTGCCCGTTTATTTTATTACATTTCCAACATTTACTAGACATATTTTTAAACATTTTAGCTAACCTAGCCAGTGGTAAGTGCCATCTATCAAATATTTTATATAAGTTTTCATTATAGGAGGTACTACAAGGGGGAGAAATTATCCAAATATTTTGGACCCAAGCAAAGCACCAAGTTGCATCTGTGATACAAGCCTCATATCCTAGAACCAAAGCTGTAGAAAAGCTTGCTGGAAGCCTTGAGTATCAGTTCTTGTCTTATTCCAATCCCCCGTCTTCTTCCATCCGAAGCCATCTGCTTTACTGTACTATTGTAGGCATGGCACTGATTAAGATATAAGTTATTACCTCTATCCCTATTCAAGCAGAATGAGGAATCAACATAAATCACAAAGAAATTGTTATCTACAGAAGATCTTTGCAAACATAAACACACCTGAGAAGTGGTCTTGAATCCCTCTGCCCTTAATTTAAAACTGGGAACACTTTGCTCAAAGAGAATGATTATAAGTCTGCCCCCAGGGGTTTATTTGTCCAAAGGAGGTGGGGGGGGGGACAATTCCAGTTGGATTAGGCATCTATTCATCTTTATACGGCTTAGTTAGCAATGAAAGGGATATTCAGAAGCGCCCTATTAATCTTGCAGAAATTACAGAGTGGAACCCTGGATCAAATGGAATCCTGTTCCTTCCATTCATTTGACTCCTATACATCTATAAGAATATTTCTCAACACATATCTTCTAAGCTGCACCCACTGAATCTACCCACAAAACAAAGCATAAGAAAGGAAATAGGGTGACATCGATTCAGCTGTGGCTAGATTCAGGATGTAACCAGTTGAATTTGTTTTCCTTACTAAGTTCATTTCTGAGCTGCAATGAAAATGAAAACAAGCAGTTGCATGAATTAAGTTCTTTATTTTCCACCCAAGAGCAACTACAGCAGGTAGGCAGTTGTTAGATAGGCAGTTGTAAAGCCCCCGCTCCATCCAACACGGTTGTACTTACATTATAATCAGCCTTTCTTATAGAATGCCACCCGCTACCCATCTCAGCATCCTTCCTCCCTTCCTCCCTCCCTTCTTTCCTTCTTTCCTTCAGCTTATTATTCCAATGGCTGGTTTCTCGAGGAAAAGGATTTACATGACTCAGGTTAGAATGAAAGGGGTATCTTTTGCTCATTTTCTGAAGCACATTCACACATTTCAAATGAAACCCCTTTCCTTCAATTTATTGGACTCCAT
>JAKRSK010010933.1:0-15928 GCA_029891615.1 Natrix natrix natrix
TTGAATGGTCACTAAACAAACTGTTATAAGTTGAGGACAAGCTGTACTTTTGTGACCGCACCCTTCTCAGAGGAGCTAAGTATGTATATGTGAAAGAAACCAACCACTCCGAATGCAGGACATAATGGGATGACCTTCATCCTTCTAATTTGAGACTTCTATTAGTCCAGGGTGTCAAACTCAAGGCCCAGGGGCCGGATCCAGCCCACAGGGTGCTCAGATCTGGCCCGCGGGCCTATCCTAGAAATAGCAAAGGACCTGCCCGGGATCCCTTTGGAGGCTGTCACATCCAAAAATGAAGCTCATGGAGGCCATGTGGGGCCCTCCCGGACTCTGTTTTCTCTGGCAGAGAGTTGCAGGAGGCTTTTGCAACTGAAACAGAGCTTGGGAGCCCATTTTCTCTGGCAGAGTGCTTGGGCCATCACAGCAACCCTGACATGGGTGATGTCGAGCTGGTCATGCCCATCCTGGCATGCTCCCCCCACCACCAGTCCTCCGAGGTCAAACACAACCCTGATATGGCCCTCAATGAAATCGAGTTTGATATCCCTGCATTAGTCCCTGCATATCTGGCACATAACAGCCAGCCAGGGTGGTATATTTTACAATGAATGCAGAGATCCAGATTCACATCCTGCAACTTAATTATGATGTTCATTGATTTATGCTTAATTCTATCAATTTCTCATAGACCTATCTTCACCACATGATTTTAGTGAAAATATTTCAGAATCAATTGGTGTGCTGCCTTTAGAACCTTGGAAAGAATTTTGCTCCATAAATCATTTAAATATGTATATGTTTCCACTTAATAGACTGAATGATTCATTATGCAATGCAGACCCTATAAAAATCCATTTCAAGGTTATGGGAATGTAGACATAAATTGCTAGTTATTTTCTTTAGGAGGTTATGCTTACCTGTTTAAGAATGTGCAGAAAAAGGCATGTACATACATTGTTCAGTTCATTCATGAGTTCCTTGCCAGTCTCATGCTCCTTCTGAAGGTGACTTGCAAGAGTTTGTGGTATTCAGTTGTTAAGCAATATTTAAAACTATCGGACAATTTAGAGGAATTTTGGGCTCTGCTCCCAGAGGCTAAAACAAAAGTTATAAGGCTGAAAAGTATTTTTCCTCTTTAGCAATTCTATTTTTTTTTTCTTCCAGAACAGAGTCCATTCTTAATTTGCGTTGTGGGATGCTATATTTCAGATCAAATTAGTAGACATCACCCCCCCTCCCTTTGTTCTTTATAGATGGAGAATACATCCATTGTTATAAAAGTCATTTATGCAAAACTGGATCTTTGGATCTGACCAGGTGCTTAGCCATGGCCCTATCTTTATTTAGTGGGAGGTTTCTGACAAAATCCAGTATTCCCCAAGCTTAAGTTAGTGTCCACATCTTGTCCATGGCCTAAATTCTACATAGCTTTCTACCCCACTTTCTGTCATAAAGTTCACCCCTCACCTTATATTCAGTTGTAACAAGAGTGTCTCTGTGCTTTGTTGTTGTTGTTGTTTGGCCAGGTGATCAAGAGACCTTCTCCTCCATCTCAATTCAATAAAATGTACTTGGATGATTTTTTTCCTTGATGCTTTCCAACGCACCATTTCAATAGCCTATTTTTCCCTTTTAGTGTGAATAAATAGATTTTTAAAGGACTTTTGCATATTTGATTTAAAAGTGATTTAATAATTAATGTAGTTTTTCTTCAGAAATTACGTTGTATTAGTATCCTGCATTTTCTGTCTATGTATGCTTTTGTTTTCTTTGTTAAAAGTCTCTCTCTGTGTGTGCTTCCTCTCTGCAGATATTCAGATTTACATGCAGTCCAGGTGGACTCTGCTAAACCTTGGGGTTTAATTTTTATGTGTATAATACAATCAAATTTATCACTAGCAAGGATAGACCACAAGGCTGACTCTTACTGATATCTGAGCAAAGCTTCAAATGCCTATTGAAGTAACCTCATCTCTATTTGCTGATCTAAATGTCTTGGATCCAATAAAGGGACTGCAATAGGAAGACTAGATTTGAACTGGATATAAAATTAGAAGTACATATAAAATACTACTATCATCCATGTACTGTATTATTTCTCTAAATGAGAACTATTTCCTATACTTCCAACAAAAATTGTTACACTAATTCAACAAGATCAAAAGTAAAGAAAAAAGGACAAATAAACCTATATTTTACACACACACTCTATTTCTAGTCTTTTAAGCTCTTCCTGTAATATATTTTGCTCGTTTCTTTTTCTTGCTTCTTCTTGCTTTATGTTATTGCTAAGTCTCGCATTTATGCTTTTGTCGTATCCCAGACATTTGGCAGTGATGTTTCTTCTTTTCTATTTTCTTTAAAGAAAAACTCCATTTCTTTTTCCATCATTTGTGTGAACTCTGTCTTTTAAAATAGTTTGATTCATTGTCTATCGCAGTTTTTTTCTTTTGTCCCTTCCATGTAACTTTTATGGGGTCGTGGTCTGCCCATATGTTCGTTGCTATGTCTATCTCCTGGACATCTGCTCTCATTTCTGATGTCATTCATACCATGTCTATTGTTTTGGGGTTTTGCTCTCTCCATACATCCTGTAAGCCTATTTCTTGTGTCATTTTAAAAATGGTTTTTGGAAGTGTTCTTATTTTTTTTACTTATTTGCTGCTTCTATAATCTATTTTAACGTCCACAATTGCGTTGAAGTCCCCTATTATACATATATTTTTGTAGTCCATTTCAGTTATCTTTTTATCTTTCTGCTTATTATTGCAGTCAAGAGAATTTGTTTCTAGTTTATTAACATGTCCATCATTAGTATTCTCCCTTCTTCATCTGTGTATATTTGCTTGGTTTTTAACGATTCTCTGACATATTGTGCCACCCCTCTTTTCTTTTGGTGTGCTAGTGATGAGTACAATTTTCCAGTTTTGGGGTATTCCAATAGATTGCTGTGTTGGTTTTTAATATGCATTTCTTGAAGGAAAATTATATCCAATTTTAATCTTTGTAGTTTTGTGAAGGTTTTTTTTTCTTTTTGTGGGGTTCAATCCATTTATATTCACAAATAGCATCTTTGCTTTCCCATCCATCTTTTCATTTATATATAGGTCTTACCCTTCTAATTGTTCTTATCTCTCTCTATTCTTTTGTTCTTGCACCTTCTTGTTCTGCCCGCTCATTTTCCATTCTCTCTCTTTCTTCTTGATCTAAAGCTTTTCTTCTACTTGCAATTCATCCTTTTATTTTCTATCTCCTCTCTGCTTTCCTGTTCTTCATTTGCAAAAAATTCAAAAAATTCATGCTTTATTTAAGGTATCCACCTTAATTTTTTTGTCTTGCCAGATAACCAGAATTCCTACTGGTATCAGTCAACTGAACGACACATTATATTTAATCAGTTGTGCTGTCAATAATTGATACTGTCTCCTCTGGTCTCTAACACTCCTAGGTTTTCAGGTCAGAATTTCTCTCCCTTTGTACTTCATAGGCTCATTTCTAGTACTTTTGTGTATTTCATCTCTCAGCGTCTTCTTCACATGCACCTCTATTGGTAATTTATGCCTTCCTGCATAGTTCATATGGTATTGCGTCTATTTCTCTTTGTACACCATTAACTCTCTGTAATACTCCAGCCAGCAGCTCTATCATCACCTCAACCAGGTCTTCCTCTTTCTCTTCTACAATATTCTGAAATCTCAGATAATAAGCCGCCTTTTCCATCTCAAGAAAGACAACATACTCCTTTTTATTCATAATCTTTTTGTGATGTACTTTATTTCATAATTGTATTAAATATTTTAATTACAGTGGTAAAAGCTAATATAAATTAAAACCAGAAATAGAATTAGAAAGAAAAAATGCAAAAAAGACCAAAGACAAAGAAAACATATAAAGAAATGACTTTCAATCTTTATCAAACAAATGATTCTTCTTCTTCCCATAATCCCAACCCTCATTTACAGGAAAATCCATAAATCATCAACTTTTCAATCCTGGTACCAGAAGAAAGTTCATAAAGGGCTATCAGAACTTTGTAAACATGTTATCTTAACTTTGATCAACAAAATCAACTCTATACTCCTTCCTATTACTTCTAAAAATCCTGATCTTTAACTCATTCAGATGTCACTGGCTTTGGTCCCTTTGCAGTTTTTCTCTTTCCCATCCCAGGGGCTTCTTGGAAGCTTTAATCAGCATCTTTTGCATGTCCAGTAAAATGTTCTTTGCCTCGTCATTCCCTTGGCTTGCCATTTATAATTCCACTTTAATTGCCTTCTTTATTTTGTAATACCCACTTTTAAAAACTACTGTATCCAGTACTTCTGGTTCTAGTATTTCTGGGTCAGATTTAACATCTTTTGGACATAGCCTATCTAGAGGCAGACTCAATGTGACATTTCTGATATTGTGGCTAATAATTCCTGTCTCCCTTCTTTGAGAATCTTCTGCAGTATTACTTTTTTAATAATAATTTTAATATTTTTATTACAGTTTAAAAATGCAAAGACAAAAAACTAATACAAATTAAGGAAAATGTGTTTGTGTGTAGAGAGAGGGGGAGAAAAAGAGAGAATGGAAAAAGAAATATAAATGATCACCGTCTCTAACATTTCAACCAATGATATCCTTATCCCAGATCTCATATTTTATCTATTAATAAATAGAAAACAAATAATAAAGCCACATCATTCAATCCTAAGCAAAAGTCCATTAAGAGTTATTAGAAATAAGAATATAATAAATTTAACTATCAACAAATAAATCAATTTCCTATTCTTTCCTTTCATTTGTACAGTAATTTAACATTTTATCTAAAACTGCAATAAAAATATCTTTTTGTCTTCTTTTTTGACTTTCTTTTGCTGTTTCCCTGTTTGGTAAAACATGTTTAAATAAAACAATTAAATAATCATAAAAAATAAAAATAAAAGTGGTTATTACCTTATCAGAATCACTTGATAAGGCCCCAAGGCAAGTGATGTTTACAGCAGAGGTGTGTTCCTAACAATTCTGTCTGGTTCGGCTGGGAGAGAGCGAGGGAGGGAGAAAGGAAATATTCTAATACATTACTACTAGTATGTTTATTAAGAAGATATATTCAAATATTAAGAGCTGAACATCTTTCTTTCTTTCTTTCTTTCTTTCTTTCTTTCTTTCTTTCTTTCTTTCTTTCTTTCTTTCTTTCTCTACTATATTGTTTTGCTCATTTCCACATTCTTACAATAACCCCTAGATTATCTAAATGGGATCATTTATAGTCAAGTTAACGAATCTGAGCTAAAGTTTTTGTCACAGAGTACAATCAGTTTTGAACAAGACTTCTAGAGGTCCTTTAGATGTGATTCCTAAAACGTGAGAGAAAGAGAGGAAAGAGAAGGACCACTAACCCTGGCACTAGACGTGGCTTCAGAAGATGCTTTGAAACAGCACAGCAATCTAGGGCTAGAATCTAGTCCAACCCCCTGCCCCAGCAGGAAACCTTATATTGGGAAACCTTCTTATGTACAACGAGATCATATGCACCAAAGACAAATTCCTTGCATGTTCAATCACACTTGGCCAATAAAGAATTCTATTCTATTCTATTCTATTCTATTCTATTCTATTCTATTCTATTCTATTCTATTCTATTCTATTCTATTCTATTCTATTCTATTCTATTCTATATCATGTGGATTATTTTGTCATATTTGGCTCAAATCTATCTAAAACTGGCAAACCACCTCCTCCTCCTCTTCCTCTGATTGGTGTTATCCAAATTTCCACAGTTTAAATAGTAAAAATAGCGTCAACATTTTGTGTGCAATGGACTTCTTTACCAGATATGAGAAGTTATGGCAAATATCGTGTACCTATTGCAAATGAGTATGTGTGTATGTGTGTACAGTATATAGTAGATAAAATATCTTTTTGTGTGCCTATACACTATGCTATGTAATATGTATGTACACATATGGCATATATACATAGAATTAAATAGTATATTTTGGATGTTTAGTAGTAAATAAACAGACAGAAAAATTGTATCTCATTGAGGCCTTTGAGGCGAAAAGAGGCCAGGCAAGGCACCCTTGACGTGAATGATGTCAAGTTGGCCATGTCCACACAATCACATGACCAAGCAGCTATGCCCACTCAGTCACATGACCAACCAGTCACATGGCCATGAAGCCACACCTGTCCAGTCACATGACAATCAAGCCACAGAACCAGTAGTAAAAGTTTTTGAAACCCATCCCTGGTTTACAGCTGAATTTCCAAGAGCTTTCAAGGTAGAAGTTGATTGTTTACCTGAAGAACTTGACTAGCACAGGGGACAGTGTTTTGTTCTTATGCAAGATAAAACTCCCTTGGGAGCATAAGGAAAAAAATCTTTTGGCATGATAATAATATTCCCATTTCAGATTATCAAGAGGACAATTTATTGCAACTGCTTCTGTAGGGAACTGAGGCTGCCTAATCTGAGGGAGGTTATTTTACTTGGGGAAAAATAAGATTCATATACAGGCAGATCTGTTGCTCAAAGGATCTTAGCAGGAAAATGTACTTGGCTTCATTCAGGTAAGTGTGGCATCATGAGGCATCATTTAGGGAGATGTCCCTCTCCTAAGCTTCTACCATTCTAGGAACAAGGTCTACTCTAGTCCTCCTATGGCCCCTCTTCTCACAGCTGATTGCCAAGGCTGTCAGAGGCTGGCTCAAATGGGTCCATTATAGAGGAAGAATAGAAGAGAAGAAGATCCAAGGTGTTCACTTTTCCAACTTCTGATTTCCCCCAGAAGCAGTTCCAAGCATAGTGGAAGCTGACTTCTGAGTCTTCATCTTTGGGGACAATCAAATACAATTTGGATTAAAGGTGGTTCTCTATAATTTCCTGTACAGAGTGATGCCTTGTAGTGAGACTGAGTTAGAACCCTGTGATCTTGTGAGCTAGAGGGTTGTATGACAAATAGAAACTTCAAAGAAGATACAAAAAATATTGAATTCTTGTTTTCTGGAGAAGGATTTCAAGGGTCCAGAAATATGGGTATTTCCAACAAAGAAGGGCAACCTTGTATTAGATTCTATGGACATCACAGTACTGAAGGGAAGAATTTGGGTTCAAGGTAATTTATGCTAATCGAGGATTTTGAATGCATTAAGCAACTAAGCTTTAAAAGGTTGAATACTGAGGGCGTCCCCGAAGAAAGTAATTAACTTCAGCAAAAATGGATTCATTACTCTATTGTACTACTGCTATTGTAATACTATTTTATCAGTATTATGAGGGAGAAGAAGCTCTAATTTTAGAGGAGGAGAGTCCTGAACCAAAAAGGAAGGCTGAAAACAAAGTCCGGGAGCATCTTCACATACAAATCTGATGCAAGTTCGGAGTTTTCTGAATGCAAACTCCTTGGATAAGTTAATTATGGATATATAGGGGAGATGTTGGATGTGGTGATTCCTTCCAATCTGAGAGTTCCGTTGAATGTACATGGCATGGAATAAATTGCCACTTACAGATTTTACTCAGTTTTAAACTTCACTGACTGACTTGTCACTTTCTCTTACTCTGTCCTACCTTACAAAGCTGGAGTGAACATATATTGAGAGGAACAGCTGCGCTGCTTTGAGCCTGTTGGAAAGAATTTAACTCAGCAGACAAAATGAACTAAGAATCTGATAAATGCAGATTCATGCAGACACTATCAGAATGCATTGCAAGGTCTTTATGAATCTAGACAATTGAATTGCTGACAAAATATTTTTAGGAAGAGAAGCATCTCTGTTTAAGAAATATCCATATCTTTTCCTTGTCAATTCTAGGGCAATGGTCTGGTGGTCTGTTGTCACAGTGCATGGTGTTCAGTTGTTTTTATTTACATTTAAAATACATTTAAAACAATTGGGCCAATTTTGAAGCATTTTTGCTCTTCTCCTAAAGGCTAAAGTTAGAAGGCTGAACAGGTGCACTTTACCTCCCTTGTTACACATTGGGTATTATTCCAGTATTATTGGGTATTATTCTAATTTTGACTTCTCTTGTGAGATGCTGATATAAGTATATTTAAGACCAAAGATTTCTACAGGTAGTCCTCAATGTTTGACCATAATTGAGTCCAAAATATCTGTTGCTAAGTGGGACATTTGTTAAATGAGTTTTTTCCCATTTTATGATCTTCCTTGCCACAGTTGTCAAGTAAATCACTGCACTGTTAAGTTAGTAACATGGTTGTTAAGTGAATCTGGCTTCTTCATTAGCTTTACTTGTTAGAAGATCTCAAAATGTGTTCACATGACCCCAGGACAATAGGAATATGAGTCAGTTGTCAAGCATCTAAATTTTGATCACATGATTTCGGGGATGCCGCAATGGTCATAAGTGTAAAAAACGGTCATAAATATTGAGATGGTTTACTATATTGATTTAAAAGTGATTTTATAACATTGTGATGTGCTTGAAAGGCAGTGATGTGTCTCTGAAGCACAAAAATGGTGTGTCTTAGAATGCAAGACATGGAGTTTGTGTTTCCTTCAGGTCCAAAGAGCTGCTCTCATTTTCTTGCCCTTCATTGATTCTTTCCTTTCTCCATCTTGGGCCATTCCCTGATCAGGATTACTCATCTGTTTCACCTGCGCTCTTCACACAGATATAGTGAGGACTGCTTCACTAAGAGAAGCCCTTCCTCCACAGAGTTGGGGATCCAGGCACTGAGGCAGAGATCCTATCACAATTCTTAACTCTTTCCCTTCTCTGCACCTCCCCAGTTGCTGCTTCTCTTGTTTACAATCTGAGCCATTTTACACTTTCAGGAGGGGATACTAGTTACATTCCCCCACCCACTCATCTACATTCTCTTTTACATGAGAATCAATGTCCGTGCTTGTAACAAAATATTAATATTCCTAGTATTATTAGGAAGGTGTAGAGTTGAGCTGAAGAGAGTACAAACTATCCTAATTCCTACAATATGTATGTCTCTGCTACATGAAACCATTTTTGAAGCTTATAAGCCCTTCTTAATAAGCCATTTCACTTCTGGAGGTGTAGACGTTCCCAAGCATCATATTTTTATTATTGTCCCCTAACTGGAGTAAATGGATGGACTATCGGCAGAAGTGACCTCCTGGGGAATCAGGGAGAGATTTGTTAAAGGCCTGAGCCGACTATAGATTTATTGATTCTAGGAAGTTTTTATGATAAGCAGATAGGGACAATAATCCAAAAAAGGAGGGGAAAGAAATCTATGTGAAATATATGCTTCATTTGCCCTGTGACCCATTAGAAAAGGTAATGTTTGAGCTGACTCTTGGTGTCTATATGAGCATGTTCCTAGAGTATTCTTGGCAACCATGTAGAACAGAGATGGTATTCACCAGGTTCTGACCAGTTCTGGAGAACTGGTAGTGGAAATTTTGAGTATTTCAGAGAACTGGTAAATACCATCTCTGACTAGCCCCGCCCTCATCTGTTTTCTGCCTCCCAAGTCCCAGCTGATCGGAGGGGAAAGGCGATTTTGCAGTAACCTTCCCCTGGAGTGGGGAGGGACTGGAGATTTTACAGTATCCTTCCCCTGCTACGCCCACCAAGCCTTGCCCACAGAACTGGTAGTAAAAACTTTTGAATCCCAGCACTGATGTAGAATTGATTTGATGTTACCTGTTCTGGAAGGTTTCTGCAACTGCATAGTACAGCCTTCTTCAGGGTCTTCTTTCCAGTTTTTCTTCAGCCCCAACCTTGTTAACAGTCTGAGTCCTGATAAGAATCTTCAAGCACACACATAAGCTGAGACCCCCTTCAGAGAAGATTAGCCGAATACAGGAAGTGCTCCTAAGTAAAGAGAGCCTTCTGTTATCCTTTTTGTCTAAAAGCTGAATCCTGTAAATATATCCAGCACATTAAACACAGAGAAGCAAAATCATTTTAGGGCAAAATTGGTCAAACTCTTACCAAATGTATCATGGGTGGGGTCAACACATCATTCAACATGCTAGAAGGGATTCCCTATTTCAGGGCTGAAAACTTCAAAAATCTAATTTCTTTTTGCTCAGTAAACAGGTTCTGCTTATGAAAATGGTGACAGTGGAAGAAAATCAGATATTGATTACTGACTTTGTCTTGGGCGGGTTTACAACAGACCCATTTCTTCGCCTTATCTTCTTTGTGCTATTCTTGACCTCCTACGCCATAACACTGACTGGGAACCTGGGCCTTATGGCCCTGATCTATCTAGACTCCGACTTGCACACTCCCATGTACTTTTTTGTTGGCAGCCTTTTCTTCCTGGACGTCTGGTACTCCACAGTCTACACTCCTCAGATGTTATTTGACTGTGTGTCCAAGAACAACCACATTTCCCTAGCTGGTTGTGCAGCCCAGTTCTTCTTCTCTGCTAGCTTGGCCTACATGGAATACTTCTTATTGGCATTCATGGCCTATGGCCGCTATGTGGCCATCTGCAACCCACTTCTTTATGTCACGGTGATGCCGAAGAAGCTTTGTGCTCAGCTTGTGGTGGCATCTTACACAACTGGATTTGCCAATGCCATTGCACACACTAGTAATACTTTCTGCCTACGATTTTGTGGGGAAAATATCATCAATTACTATTTTTGTGATGTGGCACCACTTGTGAAGATGTCCTGCGATGACATAGGAATCTATGATCTTATTGCATATTTTTCAATGGGTTGCAGTCTACTGGTAACCACAGTTGTCATCCTGAGATCCTATATTGCTATGGGGCAGCGATGGTCCGCATCCGTTCAGCCGCAGAAAGACGCAAAGCCTTCTTCACTTGTTCAGATCACCTGGTCTCAGTCACTCTCTTCTATGGTTCCACTCTCATCATGTACTCCAGACTCAACTCTCAACACACTCCAGATTCAGATAAGGCAAATGCATTGTTCTACATGGTAGTCAACCCTCTGGTCAACCCTTTCATTTATAGTTTATGCAACAAAGATGTGAAGGCAGCCTTCAAGAAAATCTGGGGGAAATTCACATCATCCACATGAATGCCATTGATATTTCCTTTTTTCAGATTGGATTACCAAAATAAAAGTTGTTGGAGAGAATCAAGAGATCAGAGAGATTATTTCAGTGATTAACCACTATCTTCATTCTGTAAAATTTCCTCATTTAAAAACATGTGTTTTAAAGATGAATTATTACAGTATATCTTCAGCAAAATGCTTTGTTTGACAGTCCTTACTATACAAATGTAATGTTCAGCAAATTCAAAATATTTTGTTGTTGTTGTATAACTCATAATTTAAAGTCCAACTATAGTTTTTCTACAAAAATTAAGATACTCTTTCATTATCCAGACAATATAATAATTTCTAATTCATTGTTTCACCCATTCTTTACCATTTACATATCAAATAGATTTACCGGAAACAAATATCTATAAAAATTAATAGTGGGTGGCTGTTTTTTGTTTGTTTGTTTGTTTTAGTTATGAAGGATTTAACAAGTTATTTTTATATCTTGGGTATTCAGAAATCAAAAATGCTGCTGCTCCAAATTATGCTGTTAAGAAATGTTGTAATTGTAAATATTGCCCTTTGACTATGTCTGACAGATTATATTCATCTTCTAGCAGAGAGTATTTTAAAAATGCATCTTTTTCATTTATCACTTTCTCCCAATGTTTAAAGTTGGCTTTTCGCATAGAACCTATTTAACATGGGAAAAAGGTTCATTTCTCCCCTCCCCCATGGGATACTTCAATTTAAAGAATATAGAAAATGCAATTGCCAGTTCATGAAGGCAGATTTAGTTTTTAGAATCTGGAGCGACATCATTATGCTTTCTTATTGTCAAGTATTAAATACTAGAAGCCAAGAATTAGTATTAATTTTCCTATTGGGTGGATGGACAGCATTCGGATCTACATGCAATAGAACTCTAATATCTCTGGAAACCATTCCATCAGTTGGAAAGTTATGGAATGAAATACTATGCGCCACAGGAGATTCATTGCATTCTTTAAAATATTAGCATGTATCATTTCTTTTAGTACTGAAAACTGCAAACGTCTTTCTTCTTCATCCTCTATAAACAGACTGTGGTTATGAAAACAATGAAAAGGGAGGGCAATCACATATCGTTTATACACATCGGATGGGTTTACAACCTACTCGTTTTTTAACAAAATGTATTTTTATGCATTTTCCTTTATTATGCATCATGTTTCCATTTCTGCAACAGCAGTGTACTGTTTGTATCAAGTCTTTTTAAAGTATATATGGTATTATACACTCTAATTATAATCATTGTTCTCATAATGATACAATGTAGTCTCTTTTAATTGTACATAATATTGTACATCATAGTTATAACTCTTAATCTCAAAGTTATAGCATAAAAGTCTATACACTTGTCATTCTATACACTTTCCAAGCTTTCCAAAAACATCAGTTGAGTGAAAATAATTTAGTATTCTTTGTTCTCTTGATCCAAACTTTAAAGGAGATTGACTAGGAAAAACAATTTGTCCCCTTGACCTTCATTATTGCTCCATAATGTTTACTAAGGATTTTAGAAAACTGCAATGATAAATATAGGGAAAGTGTCATCCCCCTCAAAAAAAAAAACCCAAAATTGGAGCATTGGGAAATATGTAAAAGTGTTGAGTGTATTACCAGTCCTCGATGGTTTCTCCAATTTCATAGTCATGCTTTCTTCATGGTCTTCCAACCAGTTTTTCTTTAGCACCAACCTTGTTAACTGTCTAAGTCCCAACAAGGCCCATCAAGCACTCATCATTTGCACCACTTTCAGAAAACATTAGGAAGATACATGGAGAGCTCCTAAGTGATGATAAATATATATATGAGATTAAAAAAGCAGAAGCAAAAGCATTTGGAGACAAAATTGACAAAAATATAGCAAAGGTTTGGCTGTTCATCAAATCATTCAAAATATTAGCATGCATTTTTAATATCATGGCTGAAAACGAGACAATTTTAATTTCCTTTTCCTCTGTAAACAGGTTATGCTTATGAAAATGATGGAAGCGGAAGAGAATCAGACATTGCTTACTGATTTTGTCTTGGCTGGGTTTACAATGGACCCATTTCTACGCATAATCTTCTTTATTCTGTTCTTGGCCACCTATTTCATAACATTGACTGGGAACCTGGGTCTCATAGCCCTGATCTATCTAGACTCCCGCCTGCACACACCCATGTACTTTTTTGTGGGCAACCTTTCCTTCCTGGATATCTGGTACTCCACGGTCTACACTCCTCGGATCTTATTTGACTGTGTGTCCAAGAACAACCACATTTCCCTAGCTGGTTGTGCAGCCCAGTTCTTCTTCTCTGCTGGTTTGGCCTACACTGAATGCTTCCTATTGGCCTTCATGGCCTATGATCGCTTTGTAGCCATCTGCAACCCACTCCTTTACAACACTGCCATGCCCAAGGATTTTTGTGCCTGGCTTGTGGTAGGTGCTTATGTAGCTGGGTTTGCAAGTGCCATTATACTCACTGGTAACACTTTCCACCTACGCTTTTGTGGAAACAGTGTCATCAATCACTACTTTTGTGATGTGGCACCCCTTGTGAAGATGGCTTGTGATGACATAGGGATCTATGATCTCTTTGTGTCTTCTCTGATGGGTTGCAATCTGCTGGCAACCACAGCTGTCATCCTGAGATCCTACATTGGCATTGGAGCAACCATAGTCCGCATTCGCTCTGCTGAAGGGAGACGCAAAGCCTTCTTCACTTGTTCAGCTCACTTGGTCTCAGTCACTCTCTTCTATGGCTCCATTCTCATTATGTATTCCAGGCCCAACTCTCAACACACTCCCAAATGGGACAAGGCAAATTCATTGTTCTATACGGTAGTAAACCCTCTGATCAACCCTTTCATTTACAGCTTACGCAACAAAGATGTGAAGGCAGCCTTCAAGAAAATCTGGGGGAAATTCACATTATCCTTCGAAGAATAGAACAAAACAGAACAGGATCGATTTGGCATGGGAAAATGGCTCCCTTCCCCCTCCCCCATGCTGTTCATCAATTCCAAAAATAGCTTTATGGAAAATGCTATTGCCAATTAATGAAGGAGAACTCAGTTTTATGAATCTGGAGTAATATCATCATGCTTACCTATTGTCAAGAATTAAATATTGGAAGCCAACAATTAGTGCTAATTTTCCTATTTCTGCAATTTCATAATGTACATACATTGCATCTTTGGGTAGATGGACAGCACTAGGATCTACATACATATACAGAGATACTTCTACATCTATATACAGAAATGCATTTAGTATCTCTGGAAACAATTGCATCAATTAGAGAGTTATGGAATGAAATATTATGTGCCACAGGAGTTTCTGTGCATCCTTTAAAATATTAGCATGATTTATTTCAACAGTCAAAATAGCAAACTTCTTATTTCTTCTTCCTCCATGAACAAGTTGGGATTATAAAAATGATGGAAGCGGTGGGCAATTCTACTGCTTGTTTAGTAAAACCTGTTTAAATAAACAATTTTTAAAAATCATTAAAAAATAAAAGGCTGGTTATTACCTATAATCATATTTTTTTCTGGATAAGGCCCCAAGGCAAGTTATGTTTACAGCTGAATTTCCAAGAGCTCTCAAGATAGAAGTTGATTGTTTACCTGAAGAACTCGGCTAGCACAGGGGACAGTGTTTTTTTCTTTCGCAAGAAAAATCTCCCTTGGAAGCATTAGGAATAAATCTTTTGGCGTGATAATAATATTCCCAATTCAGATTGTCAAGAGGACAAATTTATTGCAACTGCTTCCATAGGGAACTGAGGCTGCCTAATCTCAGGAAGGTTATTTTACTTGGGGAAAAATAAGATTTGCATATAGGCTGATCTGTTGCGCAAAGGATCTTAGCAGGAAAATGTACTTGGCTTCATTCAGGTAAGTGTGGCATCATGAGGCATCATTTAGGGAGATGTCCCTCTCCTAAGCTTCTAGCATTCTAGGAACAAGGTCTACTCTAGTCCTCCCATGGCCCCTCTTCCCACAGCTGATTGCCAAGGCTGTCAGAGGCTGGCTCAAATGGGTCCATTATAGAGGAAGAATAGAAGAGAAGAAGATCCAAGGTGTTCACTTTTCCAACTTCTGATTTCCCCCAGAAGCAGTTCCAAGCATAGTGGAAGCTGACTTCTGAGTCTTCATCTTTGGGGACAATCAAATACAATTTGGATTAAAGGTGGTTCTTTATAATTTCCTGCACAGGGTGATGCCTGGTAGTGAGACTGAGTTAGAACCCTTGATCTTGTGAGCTAGAGGGTTGTATGACAAATAGAAGCTTCAAAGAAGATACAAAAAATATTGAATTCTTGTTTTTTGGAGAAGGATTTCAAGGGTCCAGAAATATGGGTTTTTCAACAAAGTAGGGCACCCTTGTATTCAAGGCTGAATTTAGATGAAAAGAGACCCTAGGCTATTCCACTTATGGGGCCCTTTCACCTCCCATTTTTTAAGTTTGTAAATTACATGAGAGATGATAAAATACATCATTAATGTGATATATATCAATATATTAAATGAAACATGTTGTAATTGGTACTAACCTTTATAAAAAATGTGGCACGGATAATAAATAAAAATAAAAGGCCCCTCTTGATCTTGAGGCCTTAGGCTGAAGCCTAGTTAGCCTATAGGAAAATCCGGCCCTGCTTGTATTAGATCATATAGACAGCACAGTACTGAAGGGAAGAATTTGGGTTTCAAGGTAATTTATGCTAATTGAGGACTTTGAATGGATTAAGCAACTAAGCTTTAAAAGGTTGAATTACTAAAAAGTAATTAACTTCAGCAAAAATGGATTCATTACTCTATTGTACTATTGCTATTGTAATACTATTTTATCAGTATTATGATGGAGAAGAAGCTCTAATTTTAGAGGAGGAGAGTCCTGAACCAAAAACGAAGGCTGAAAAA
>JAKRSK010010944.1:0-19223 GCA_029891615.1 Natrix natrix natrix
TATTCTGGGAAGAAACCCTTCTTCCCGGGTTGTATGGCTTCATCAACAGACTGAATGAGCCAAGTTCACAGCTGATGTTAAGGGCACCCAGCTTTTTTCAGGCATTTCGATGGCTGTTTTAGCAAGTTGGGCTCATCTCGGCCTGGCACTGCCCATGATTGGTCCTCAGTATTTTTGTGCGTGTGTGCGTGTGTGTGCGTGTGCGTGTGTGTGTGCGCGGGCAAGGGCTTTAGAAGGAACCAATCTTTCTCCCTTCTATTCCAAAAGGAACCTCTAACAAGCAGGGTCTCATCCTCTGTCACCCAGAGAGCCTCTGAAAATATTGACTGAGATTTTCATATCTTTTTACCCCATTTGACACATTCTGTCCGTCTGGTGGAACTTTCCTCTTTACTATGTAAACGTGGGAAGCATCACGCTAAGCACGGCATGCCCCATTGGGCACAGCAGTTCCCTCCCATTAACCTGGGTTAAGCATGTTCTGTGAACTCACCTAGATTTACCCCCAATCAGTGATGGCCAAGGCAGTCTGTCTGCACACAGGAAGGAAAACTTTTTATAGGATCTGCTTTTGAGTTTGGGGTCCATGGTGACATTCACAAGACAAGAGCTAAACCTTCTGCAATCTGGGTTGAGAATGAAGCAACATCTCAGGTTTTGGCTCCTTCTCAACCAGGCTGTCAAGAAAAGAACACGGGATTTATTTATGCCCAAAACACCTTGTTTGTGGTTGCTACCTCTGAGTGTTTTTATTTAAATTGCCTGTAGTCTCGGAAATGCAGCCTTCTGCTATTGTGATAGCAAAGAGGGCGTGGGAATGAGTGCTCTCCCATGTTTCTAGTCCTCAGTATTAAGATTATGACCCTTACAGCCCCCGCTTCCTTTGGCAGAAAGATGTTTGAGGAAATGTATGTGAGGATGTCACCACTGTAATTCTTGAATATAACTTTGATCTTTGCTTGTGTGATAAAGGCTGGGAGGGAGAGAGCTTTTAAAGGGGACAGCAGAGTTTTTAATTCAGGAAAAGATTTTCTGGATACCTGCAGACTCCAACCTCAAGGAGGGCCCGTTTCTTCCTGCAGGGATGAGGCTGAACCCCACATGCAATTCAGGCACATCTCATGGCCCCAGAGCTCTGAACCATCCCCCAGAATACACAACTCTCACTGGTCAGAGACAGAAACAGAGACAGTATGTGTGTGCGTATTTATGTGTGTGTGTGAATGCTGGCTGCCTTCCCCACTTGCCCCCAACTGGCCAGTGGGAGAGACCCCCTCTGGAGTGGGAGAGATGGGGGGGTGGTAGCTCCTTCTGGTGCTGAGGCTAACGTGGAAGCACCGCAGGGCTTCCTCCCCTTAAACCCCCCCAACTGAGTGATGGAATTGAGAGCCACAGACCGGGACCCATATGGCCATGAACTGGGAAGTGGGGAGGGCTTCAAAGGAGTCTGAGCAGGTCAGAAGATCCCAATAGTGATGGGGAGAGAGGAAAATATGGAGAGAGTTGAGAAATGGGTCACTCATGGGGACTGAGTCAGAGGGATCTCGTTCCTGTGGCTCCGTCCAGCCTCTCAGACTCAAATTCAAGTCCTGGGTGGCAGGTTCTGAAGGCCCTGGACCGTTGGTGAATGCCAGGCCAGTCTGCAATAAAGTTCTCTTCATCCAGGACTTCATGGTGGAGGAAATGGCTTTTCTGGCTGCATCACTGAGACCTGGCTGGGACCGGAGGGGGCGATTCTGCTCAGGGAGCTCTGCCTGGACGGTTTCTGGGTTTGGAACCAGCTGAGACTCCAGGGGACAGGAGGGGAGGGGAGGGGGATGCTTGTGGGGCATGCAGGGCCCTTGTCCCACAGATGGCCAGAGGAGAGAGGCTGTTTCTTCAGTTGGGCACCAGGAGGGGTCAGTGAGGGCTGCTGTTCTTGCACCAGACTCCCTGCCTGACCTCCGGGGCTCTGGGGCTGGGCGGGCGGTGGAGTCCCCTGGGCTTATGGTGCTGGGGGGCTCCAGACAGCCATCCCCAGGTGGGAGGTCAGAGGCAGCTCAGGAGTTTATGGCCCCCAAAGCAGCCCTGGGCCCAAATCATCCAGGACCAACTCCTAGCAATGGTAAAAGGAGTCTTTAACTTGCAACTGTTTTCTCTATTGACCATTAAGAGTTATAATGGCACTGAGAAAATTGATTTACAACCATTTTTCTCTCTTATGACCATTGCAGCATCCCCATGGTCACATGAACCAAAGTCAGATGCTTGGCTACTGGCATGTACTTATGTATGATGGTTGCAGAGTCCCTGGGTCATGTAATCCCCTTTTCTGACCTCTGACAAGCGAAGTCAGTGGGGAAGGAAGAAACCTCTGAATGACTTTCAAGATTTATTGAGCTGGAAGGGAAGGGAGTTACAAGAATTACACTCATTCAACCATTTCCCATTTCCAAACATGTTGATATGATTTTCTTTGACTCCTGCATACTATTTAAGTGGAAATAATTAATGTCTTCTTTCAAATAATAGGGAATTTTACAATTCTTTCAATATTATGGCATTATGTCTCATGTTTTTACATTTGTTCTGGCTGTAAGCTGCTCCTTTGTGTTCAGGTCTGGCCTCAGAAGGATAATGTAGCACTTGGGGATGAAGATGCAGCCCAGCAGACCAGCACTGGAGGCCAGGATGGAGAAGACCTGAACAGCCACCATGTATTTCCCTTTGGTGCTCAGGTAGGTGGGCACAAAAGTCACCCAGACACTGCAGAAGACCAGCATGCTGAAGGTGATCAGCTTGGCTTCGTTGAAGGCCCCAGGCAGATTCCTGGCCAGGAAAGCCACCGTGAAGCAGATGGCAGCCAGGAAGCCCATGTAGCTGAGGGTGACGTAGAACATGACAACAGCCCCTTCGTTGCATTGCAGGATGATCTCTCCAGGCTGGGAGTGGAGGTCAGAGTCAGGGAAGGGGGGAGAAACTCCCAGCCAGATGGAGCAGATGATAACTTGGACAGCAGAAGAAGAAAGGATGATGGAGTTGGCCAAGCTCTTCCCCAACCATCTCTTCACTCGGTTTCCTGGTTTTGTGGCCAGGAAAGCCAGCACCACCGTGATGGTTTTGGCCAAGAGAGAAGAAATGGCAACTGAGAAGATGATGCTGAAAACCGTTTGTCGGAGAAGGCAGGTGGCTTTCCTTGGTTGACCAATGAAGAGAGAAGGAGACAAGAAGCAAAGCAGGAGGGAGACCAGGAGGATGTAGGAGAGGTCCCGGTTGTTGGCTTTGACAAGGGGAGTTTCTCGGTATTTAATGAAGATGATTAAAACAAGGTCTGTGATTAAGAACAAGAATAGGGCAAAAGAGACCAGGATGATGCCCAGATGTTCTTCAAAAGATAGGAAGGTTATAACTTTGGGGATACATTGGACTCTGTCCACATTTGGATATTTATCATCTGGACAATTGGTGCATTTTCCTGCATCTGAGAAAAAAAACCATATTCCTTTACTATTCTCTCCTTTTACCTTTGAAGAAATACCTTATGTGAATAACAAGTGATACATTTATTACTACCGCTAGTGAAAGAAAATAAAAAGTATAAGACTTATTTTAAAAATCAAGTTTTGTTTAATTATCTATGAAAGTAAGAGTGTCAAGGTTCCAAATAACATCCAAAATTAAATCTGAGTCCTAGGCAAAGTATTCCTCTAAATTTCAATTTATTAAGAGAGTCATGTTGGCACATCTGTGAAAACCCGAATCTGAGCTTCCTGGTTTTCCCCAACCAGTTGAGAGTTCATGATCTTGCCCCCACACCCACAAGTCCATCACATGGTCCAATCTTCCACTGCCATGCTGGCAGTTCCACCCATCCACTTCCGGTCAGGTGATGAGGTGTAGAGACAAAGGATGACCTTGGATTCTAGAAAGGAATTTTATTTTGGTAACATCACATTCTACTCCTTACTATTCCCCCTCCCAATTCCCCACTAATGAAACAGCATAGTAGAATAGAATATTAGTGAGGCAGGCCAAAGATCCCAAAAGGAACCGGCTACAGGCCTGACAGGCGACCTCTCCTCAGAAGAAAAATGTTTCCTGAAAAAAGAATAACATAAAAGTTAACGTAACAGAATTAACCACCTCTTCCCCCCGCCCCAGGGGGACCCTTTGGCTTATCGGGAAACTTATCATGGAATTGCTTTACTAACCTATCTGCTTTTAGCTTTTCACCCAAGTAGCTTCGGACAAAGGGTATCCCTTCCAATGCACTAAATACTGTAAGTGACCCCTATACAGCCTGGAGTCTAAGATTCTTTTCACCTCATAATGTGTCTTCCCTTCTATCACTACAGGAGGAGGGGAACTTGGGTGGACCCAATTACTGGCTTCAACAAGCTACAATGAAATTCTGGGTCAATTTTCCCTAGACTTCTGGGTAGACTGAGTTGAACTGTACCTGGGTTAGCTATCTTCACTATTGGGAATGGACCTAGAAATTTTGGGGCCAAATTTCTTGCTAGGCATTCTTTGTTTTAAAAAAAAAGTTTTATTGGTTTTTTCAAGTATTTTGGGGAAAGGGGTACCGTATTTATTCGAGTATAACGCGCACACGTGTATAACGCGCACCCCCTAATTTTCGATTAAAAATCGGTATAAAATTTTGTTTCACACCAAGCATTGTAATTGACAAAAAAAGTTGTTGAACACGTGCGGCCATGATAAAAATCATTTATTGACAGCGTAAACTGGTATAAACACAATACCGAAATAAAATTACCGGTAACAATATTTATTTAAAATGCTTCAAAGTCAGATTCATCATCAGATACACTAAAGAGTTGTTCCCATTCTTCTCGAGTTAATTTTTCATCAGTGTCCCAGTTGGCAGGAACATCTGTTTCTCCAGTTTCTTCGCTTTCTTCTGAGTCTGAATTCCACAGCAGGTCGTCTTCTGTGCCATCCATTTTATTGCTGATGCCTGTCTTCAAAAAACTCTTGATGATCATTTCTTTTGGTATGTCTTCCCATGATGTTTTAACCCAGGATCTTCTCTTCTAAATCATTAGGCAGCTTCTGTGCTATCTTTGTTCTCTGGCGTATTGCAAGTCCATGCCTTTTCATAAACTTTTGTGTCCATCCATTAGAGGCTTTGAAGTTTGAATCTTTGCAAAACTTTTAGGCTTGAAGTCTAATGTGGAGTGATGTGACGATGTACCCACTACTTCTTTGGTCAATGATCCATTCATAAAGTTCCTTCTCCATGTCTGGGTACATGGCTTGTCTCCCTCGTTGTGCTTTTTTTGTTTTATTCATATCTTTCAGGACGACTTTCTGTTTTCTCCATTCTCTAACATTCGTCTCTGGTACAGTGAATTCTCGGCTAGCTGCTCGATTTCCGTGAATTTCAGCATGATCAACAACTTTGAGCTTGAATGAAGCGTCATATGCAGAACGTTTTCTCTTGATACCCTGAGTTGCCATCTAACGCGTACCAGTATATCAATTAAAATATGAAGAACACTGAATTACGGTACGCAAAACACTGAATTGTACAAACGCAATGCTTGCCGTAACGTGTGAACGAGGCGAGGAAATGAAGCGGCGACCATACAGCGGATAATAAGAATTCTCACCCCCAGTTCGGGCCGCCCACTGTACGCGACGAGGGGACTTTTTTTTTTCTTCACCCTCGCGTACAGTGAGCGGCTGCAGCCCGGAAAAGGTGCAGTGCAAATTTACAATTTGCCTGCGCCCTCAATGGACCGGCCGCCACTGCCACCCCACCCCAGCCCTCATTTATAACGCGCACCCAAACTTTGATTTCTTTTTTTGGTACAAAATTTTGCGCGCTATACTCGAATAAATACGGTACATAAATGTGGAGAAAAATTTTGACAGCTACATCATACGGAAGGTGGTATTTCCCCGGAGTCTTACATCTCTCTCTTATTTTCAAAATATCATTATTACATACATATTAGCAGTTTAGGTTTACTTCAAATTCTATAATATCTTTAACCATACTTTATATCACTTCTGACCATTTCATTGTTTTAACAATTGCAGTGTGTTTTTAAATCATTTCTGTGACCTAAGTCTCATTGCTGTCTCTTCTCCCCTGTCTGCTGGCTGAGCCATGGCTCCTCCCCCCCTCATGTCCTGTGCACTATCTCTTGTTTCATCTAGGAGGTTCTTGTGTTTTTCCATGAAGGCTTCTGCCTCCATTACTGTATTAATTCTCACTCTGCCCCCCTCCCAGAAAATCAACAAGCCTTCTGGAATTAGCTACCTGAACCAGATGTTTTTTTTCATACAGTTTTTTAGTTAGAAAGAAGAATTTCTTCCTCTTATCTCTTATTCTTTTTGGTATCTGTTTCAGAATGGTTATTTCTTTGTCCTTATATCTTAAAGGTTCCCCCCTTTGAACTCCTAGAATCTCATCTCTTGTAGTCTTTCTAAAAAATTTAACATGGACTTCCCTTGGAACATCGTGTGTTCTAGCGTACGCTGAGTTGATTCTATATATAAAATCCATATCCCACCCTAGCTGTTGCCTATCTCTTTTGATATAATCTGCTAGCATTGTTATCATAATCTCTCTTAGGTCTTCACCCTCCATTTCAGGTATGTTTTGAAATCTAAGAAAAAAAGACATCCTTTCAAATTCCATTTTTTCCATATAATTCTCAACCCCAGCATTTTTTTTTTTTTTTTGTAAAACCTTCATCTCTTCTCTCACCCCCACAGCACCCTCCTCCAGGGTGTTTATTTTCTGGCTATTTTGTGAAGTCTGTTGTTTATTCTCTCTGAGTTCTTCCCTTAAGTCCGCCAACTGCTTTTTTATTTCGTCCTGTCCCTTTAAGAGTGTCTGGAACATTTGATGAAACATTTCTTGAGACTGTTGTTCCCCCTCAGAGGCTTTTGGTTGTAAAAAAGAAGACAATTGTGATTGTTGTGGAACAGGACTTGAGACTGAAGAAGATGGAGCCAAGGCTGGTTTAGGAATGGGAGCCTTTTTGGCAGGCATTGTGAAGTTCAGAGAAAGTTTATAAGTCTAGGCAGAAAGGATGGCGTCTATAGGAGCGCGCTGTCAGGCGAAGTCTACAGGCAGGCAAAATCCAGTGTGGGATATCAGTCTTCAAAACAGCTCCCCTCTAGTTGTAATCAATTTTCCCCAATCCAAGGGAGATTGTAGAAAGAGATTCCTCTAGGATTCACCAGGGTTTTATAATTCCAACCCAGAATGTTTTTCAAAGACAACAGTTCATTTGTAACGGCAGCAAAGACGAAGGGGGAGCGCCATTTTGGCTCCCCTCTCAGGGGATCGGAGAACAATCATTCAAAGAGTTTCCATTCATAGTTTATTAAGTCAGTTCACTTTCTTTCTTTCGCAATTGTTCAAAAGAGTCATTACCCCATAGCTTAAAAGAAGTGAATATCAAAGGGTTTTTTCCCAATTTTCTCTCTCTCCTCCGAGAGAGATTGTATAAAGCCGCTTTTCCGAGAGGGGGGGAAGAAAACCCCCCTCTCCAATCTTAACACTTTGCCAAGATCAAAGAGTCTTAAGAAAGCTGCTAATCCTTATTTACTTAGTTGTTCAAAGAAGTAAGAAAAAGACCCCGGGGGAATTCTTCCCTCATCGCATTTCTGCTGTTGCCTTCACATGGAGCGTTTTCTTCTGATCTTCTCAGGACGAAGGCGCGCATGGCAAGCGCACCCCCCAAAAGCCTCCCGGTGCCTAAGGCAAAGCTGGCAGCCCCCTGCGACCGCTGCCACTCCAGAGGGCTCCAGCACACCGCCCCCTCAGCAGGACGCTCCTACAAGGCACCCTGTGCCCCCCCTGAATCAGGGGGGCCCACCAGGACAGCGAGTGGCGGACAATATGTCCGTCGTCCACAGAAACCGGAAGTGGAATCTCATTCTTAATCTTATGTATTTGGTAGATATGAAAACTTTGTCCCCTACATGAAAGGCGGGGTGGAAGGGGAAGTTGAAGCAGTCGTGGACACAGGCTGCACCCAATGCTTAATCAACATGTCGATTGTAAAGCAACTGGGCATACGCACAAGACCTCTAGCCCATTGCATTTGGTTTGAGCAGGTAGATGGAACGCTAATTGGGGGGACCCCAGCCACGCTAATGACCAAACTAGTAAAGTTACAAATAGGCCATCACTATGAGCTCCTCAGATTCATTGTGGCTCCAAAGATGCTGGAATTAATTATCTTGGGGCTTCCATGGCTGGACAAGCTGGATTTGAGAGATGCATATTACTGCATACAAATCAGAGAGGGAGATGAGTGGAAGACTGCTTTTAACTGCCACCTTGGCAGCTTTCAATACAAAGTTATGCCATTTGGGCTACAAGGAGCATCCACAGTCTTCATTCAGTACTTAAATGAGGTGCTACATGAGCACCTGTACCATGGAGTACTCATTTATCTTGATGACATCTTGATTTTCTCTGAAACTCTGGCAGAACATGTGAAGCTGGTACCACAAATCCTGGAGAAATTTCTAGCTGCCAAGCTCTATGCAAAGTTGTTGAAGTGTGAATTCCACAAAACCGCACTAGATTACCTGGGTTACCGCATCTCCAATGAGGGGATAGAAATGGATTCAGGAAAAGGGAAAGCTGTGTTAGACTGGAAACCTCCAAGTACTCGCAGACAACTACAGAGCTTTCTTGGATTTGCCAATTTCTACAGGCAGTTCATTCCAGCTTTCGTAGAAATTGCCCTCCCATTGACTGAGGTATTAAAAACGGGGCCTTCCCCAACAAAGCCAAAAGCAAGCCAACCCCTAAAGTGGACAATGGACTATCAAAAAGCCTCTGAGAAATTAAAACGGTTCTTTGCCCAAGACCTGCAACACCCCGACCCAGAGCGACATTCATAATCCAGATAGATGCCAGTGATGTAGCAATAGCTGCAGTGCTACTGCAAAAGAATAAAGAAGAACACCTCTTGCTGTGCGCTTACATCTCCAAAAAACTCACCGCTACTGAAAGGAAGTGGGCCATTTGGCAGAAAGAGGCGTTGGTGATCAGGTGGTCCCTGCTTCACTTGGAGACAATTCCTGGAAGGGGGGGGGATATGCCTTTCAAGGTCTGGACTGATCATGACAAAGAAAAGAATTGGGACCCAAATAATTTCCTGTGTGATGTTCAGAACCATCATAGGAAACTTTATTATTTCATGTATGTAATGAATCAGTTCCACTTTCTTTCCTCCAGTCTCACCCACCTTCCTGAGTGGAGAAGGTCCCCTCTGGACAAGGAACGCAGTCATAGCAGCAACCTGGCTCTCCTTCTCGAGCCCTCTTGACAAATCCAGGATGACAACTTTCCACACATTTGGACTGAGGCAGGGACTGAGCAGAAAAACAAGGAATGCCAAAGAAAATGTGTTAGGACTCTCCATCCATGGAAAATGGAGGTAGGCATAGACATTTCCCAAGTAGTCTCTACAATTCACTTAGATAAATTTGAAATCTCTAAGTGATTCAAAATAAGTTTAGGAGATGCAACTACTGCAGATTCTTCATTTAATTCCTCCCTTTTGGTTCTGGCATATCACATTGCAATAAAGGAAGTTTCTATTTAATAAAATCTGAGTGGATGGAATTGAGAAAAGATTTAAGCAGTAAGTGAAAGCCAGGAATTCCTCATCATGGCCTGTGGTGAAGAAAGAAACTTCTGACCAGTAGGATCTGGAAAGTTTTCTTCTAAAGTATGTAAAGCATTGCAAAGCTTCTCTCCTTTGAAAGCAGTCCAAAACTCTCTCAAATTTAAAATACAAAGGAAATATTTCTTAGAAATTAGGACTGTCTATTTTAAAGGAGATATTCTTTGTTGATTTGCATATTTATTGTTCAATTTTGGTGTCTGCCACACTGGAGAAGTCAAACTAAAACTAACTGCCTAGTTTCTAGAACTGGAGTGAGTTGAGATGAGTGTGAGATCCTGAGAACATGTCCCTCAAAAAGGACCCTCTTACAAGACAAAGGCCAAATCTAGCGTTTCCTTTCAATTTCTCCCTTGTAACTTCATAGATGAGGAATGGCTTTCCTTTGGATCAAAGTCTTGTTTCAGTGCTTCAGTTGTCTGGGTCAGGGATCATCTGTCCTTGGGAACATCATGACAGTCATGGTGATTTCATGCGAACAGAGAGCCTTGGAGGTTCTTCTTAGGAGAAGAAGGTCACTCGCTCCATCCCAGGGTGTGTGTGTGTGTGAAAGGGAGGTATGGATTAACTCTGACCAGTCTGGTCTGTGGAAGAACTTCCCAGACTATGAACACTTTCCCCAAGCAGAACAAGATGAAGCTTCTTCCCAGTGGAACCCAAAGGACCTCCATCCAATCATGATTTAATTTTACCTCTCCAAACCTAAACTCAGGCACTGGTCAACTGAATTGCCTTCTTCTTTGCTATTTGTGTACAAGAAGCAAACAAAACCAATGCAAGTAGCTACATACTCCCCGGCCCTTCTGGGTTTCTGATGAAGATACTAGATTGTAGATGCTACAAAATGGAATAGCACGGAAACCTCCCAAACAGTCTAAGAAAACCATCAGGTTTCTACTCCCCACATTCAGTTCAACCCGAAGGTCAACCACCTTGGGGACAAGGCTGAGCTCACTTGAAATGGGACCTCAGGCTTTGGAAAACAAAGACACCATAATTTCACCCACCTTGTTGAGCAGCCTAAACTGTGTAAGAGTATCTTGTCTGATAATAAGTATCTGTCTTTCAAAAGACGCCAGAATCTCTTTCCTGACATCTTCCTTGGGGAGAACCAAGGAGCCCCAGAAGGCCAGATCTGCTGCTATTTCTCCATTTTGGTCCAAGTAGAGTTTTAAGTGGGAAAGATTGCAAAACACATTCTTGTCCAGAAAGGGATGAAACTAGTATTGAAACATCCAAGAATATGAAATGCAGAAAACTGTTTCTTGTCACAGATTTGAATATTTCTTCTACAATTTCCTATCTTTCAAATATGCTTAGTTAGGAGAACATTATCTTCATAAGCAAAGAAAGAATATTCAGCAAGATTTGTCAATTATATACTGAGAAGATATCTATTGGGAAAATATAATTGACACACTCAATTATAGTAAATCTACTAGAGCAGGTGTCAAATAAAATGAATAACAGATAAAATGAGATTATTCATACATTCATTGGAAACAGCAAGTTGATTAACAGAAAGCAAAAAAGTTGTCAGGCTAATCTTCTCCCTGGTAGACCAGACAGAAAACATCATGAGATGAACTAATTCAACTTTATTGTAATGCTACTTTAATAAAGGTTTGTATATCTGAACCTGTAAATCTCACAGATTATAGCAATGCTTGTAGTATAACTTGATTTCAGTAAAGTACTAATAACATTTTTTGTAATGTGACTAGAAACTTAGTTAAATGAGAGGTCAATGGTATGATTAAGTGGATAAAAACTGTCATAAAAATTGTACTCAAATAACTTTTAATGTTTTTGATATTTCTCATAATACTGGGTAGATATGAATAATAACTTGTCCTGGGTGATCCATTTTTCTGTGCTGTCAGTACAGAAGAATTGATAAATCTCTGTAATTCAAAGTTTGATGCAGTGTTTATAACAGTTCTCAGAAGAAGCTAATTTGATATGTTTTAAACAGTATTAAATTTCTAAGGAATTATTTCTGATTTCCTAATTGAAAGGAGTGCATGAGTAAAAATGCAGTGGGAAAATATCTGATTTTTATGACCTGATAAACTATAGGATCTCATATAATGAAGCAGTGGAAGGAAGATGAGGGATACCAAAATTATTAAGGTTGTTTACGAAAACAATATCAAAATACTAGATGATTGCAAACTGAATGTGAGTCAGCAGGAAAGAAGGCAAATGCATCCATCAGACTCCCAGGAAGTCCTGGTTTGGAGAGACCCCAACTCAAGTCCCAGGTCCCCTTGGAGTCCCATACTTGGAGAAGACTTTGCCCAAAACCTGGGTCAGGCAAAGAAGCCAAGAAAGACCTCAAAGGAGCTGCTCTTGGCCTCAAAGAAAGTCGAGGAGGAGAAGAGCCATCTTGCTCTACAGAAGTGAAAATAAAGAAGTCTGGGAGCAGCTTCTTCATCTTACAAAATCTCTCAGTGAGAGAAGGGAGGATTCAGTCTAACTGAAAGATGCTGAGACAAAAGCTTAGAATCTTTTCAGGGTTATTCCAGAGAGTCAGTCCTGGTAACATGAACTCGGAGACAAGAGAGGAGATTCTGGCCGAATGAGAGGAAAAATATCCTGAAAGGAGGAGCCCTCTTCGAGCTGAGCCAGTCAAGGAGAGAAGTTCAGTCTCCCCTTCACGCACTTTGACACTGTGGCCATCCCCATTCAAGGCAGAAGTTGGACTCGGAGGAAACGGCTTCCTGCAAACTTTCTCCTCCAGGCTTCCACACGCAGCAGTGTCTTCCTCCGCTTCCGGGGGGGGGGCACACAGGCAAGGCTTCGAGGGGGAATCCAGAGGTCTCTAGTGGAGAAAGGTGAAACCAGGGCAAGCGCCAAAGCCTTGTCCAACAAAGGAGCTCACCGTCCCTGTCAGGCCACTCAGAGGACCCTCCAGATGGTGCCATAAGCTGTCCAGAGCCCCAGGCAGTGGAGGGCAGTGGAGCCCAGCCCACAAGCTCCTGAGCTCTTCCTCACAGCTGCGGCTGCAGTGCTTGCTCTCCTTGGCCAGGTTGCTCATGGTGGCTTCCTGGAGGTCCCCACACCAGTCCTGACTGAATGGCATCTAAGTGAAAGGAAAGTGCCTGTAGGGCCAGTGGGTGAGGCTGGGCCGGTGAATGAGCCATGGAGGTGGCGGAGGCACTGGTGGCAGGCAGCGCACAGCTGCTGGGGCTCTACACTCTGCGGGGAGCATGGCAGCGTGGCAGCCACCCGATGCTGGATGCAGGGCAAGACGGCGCTCATCACATGTCAGCTGCATGCACATGGGAGCAGGGCAGGAGGCAGGGGGGCTGGCCCCTCACTGTCTCTAGGATGGCTGCATGGGCCAGATCTAACCACATTGTGGGCCCAATGTGGGTCATGGACCTTGAGTTTGACATGTCTGTCTTAAGGCAAAGACTGAGCAGCCATCAGTCAGAGAAGCTTTAACTGGGATTCCTGCAAAGAGAAGGGGTTGGGCTAGATGGTCTCAGGGTTTCCTCCAAATTTATAAGGGTAACGTTACATGATGTTGATCACAAAACCACACATATACAGGGATTTATTTAAAAATGCATTGAATAAAATGCCTTTTAAAATGAGCTATGTTGAATATGAAAATTTATCTGTCATGGTGTCTACTCTTTGGAGCATTTTCCCCATAGCAATTAGTTTGGTCAAATCTGTCCAACTTTAGTAGCATAAGTAGGTTGAGGTGGTTCCTCTCCTTCTCCACTGGACTCCTTCTCCAAAGGATCTCAGGTTAATGGATCCATATCGGGACCCCCATACCTGCCACGGCTGCAGCTTTGGAGACCCCAAGATCTTTTCTCCCTCCTTCCTTCTCCTCCTCGATCTGGAGGAATAGGCAGCATTCAAGACATGGGCCAGAGTCTTTGTGAGAGTGTAATAATAGTAGAGATTTGGGACCCGTCTCCTGTCCCTTTTCTCCTGGGTCTCCAGTGGGGCTTTCTGGGTGCATCTTCTCCGGCCTTTGACAGAAAATATATGCTTTGAAAGGGAACAATGAAAATAATGGTCTTCAAGCGAATCTTCCACAAAGAAATGGGGTTCAAAAGCATCATTGTTTGGTCTTTCTTTCCAAACAATACCAAACTTCCAAATACTATGTATGTATTTGAGAAGTCTGTGCTTTTCTATTGGATACACTATAAGACTTGTGAGGATCCAGACTTTCCCCTCAATGGGTCCTGGCAAATGCATAAGTGTTAAATGGAAAGGAAGGATTCTGTCCAAAGGGGAAACAATTTCTATGAAGTGAACAAAAATGTTGACTTGTCTCCACTTAGAGAGGGAATCCCTGAGTGATGCTGCATGTCCAGTCTTTGAGAATCGTTGTGATAGAACCACACAAATTCCATTCCTGACAAGCATAGGAGTAAAAATCCTCATGAAATTCTCTCCCTTTTCTGTGTCTGAAGCAAAGAGGCCAATCAGGGTCCATTTGAAATGGAGGAGCAGCTGGACAATTGCTGAGTACTGAAACCCTTCTTTGGGGAACATGTGCTGGAAAAAGGGGAATTGACTTTTATCACTCAGAGCCTTTGAAGCAAAGTTATCTCTGGTCTGAAAAAAACATTCAGGAATGTTGCGTTATATGAGGATCAGATCAAGCCCAAAATATTAGCTTTAAATTAATCCAACTTTGTTCTGATGAACATATTAGAATAGTTTGTTTTGCCATCGTTTAAAATATTAACAGAATATTAACAAGACTGTGTATAAAAATGAAATATAAGAAAAAATTAAGCAAAAAAATCCCATAAAAATGCAAATCATATTGCTGTATCATCCCTACATGTTATCACGCTTAGACTTACATGTGCAAATCTCAAATGAAGTGTTTTATTCCAATAAAGGGCCATGCTGTATGATATTTTTGAAGATTGCTACATCTTTCTCTGCTTCAATAATGCAGATTCTTTGTGGAACCATTTTTTTACCCTTTTCTCCAACTTAGAGAAACTGCAGCTCCCAATAGAATTGTCAGTTGTACCATCCAAGATTGGTCTTTAATTGAGATGTGTCTGTTCTGATAGATCCAATTTGGGGGGGTCTGTCATTTTCCATAGCTTTAATTTTAAACCAACACTATTATAGCCTGATTTTAAGCAAAGAAGTAATGTAAATTCCCAAATCGGCTCTAAGGGCAACAGCTGAAGTCCTTTTATCTACTCCCAAGGCACTTCTCAGATGCAGTGATAGGTTTGTTCTACTAGTGATTCTGTTTGAAGCCCCAAATATCAGCTCAGTATAAGAATATGGGGGAACTTTGGCCTTATGTACTTTAATAGTTGAGGCTAAAGAAGCTGGAGAGCTGAGAGGTTTCACTTTAAGCACTAGATTCATTCATGTCCTTCCTCTAAATGAGCTCCTTTGATGATGAGGGACCCAAGATTCAGTCTCAGAGAAAACCTCCCCAGGTAAGGAAAGGTGTTAATTTGCTTTATTGGCTCACCATTATGTCCTTTTCCAAGACCAAAACTTTGGACTTTGATTTATTAATGATCCAATGACAATATGATCAAAGACTCCTTAACAGCCTACACAATCCAACATATAATAGTAATATCATATTATCAGTGTAAGTCAGGCCATTCCAATATGCATTTAGTACATGAGACATGAAGACTTCAGGATCCTTCATTAGTGCAGGTGAGTCATTCATATTTAGACTGAATAACAAAGGTTCAGATATGCACCTTTTGCTTTCCCCTTGGTAAGTATCCAACCTTCTTCTCTTGGCTCCATTGAGCCCAAACCTCCCTCTCAAACAAGGGCTTAGAGAAAGGACTTGAATCAGGGCCAACAGGCTGAGCTCCATATTGAGGGTAATCGGTTTCCTCCATAACATTTCTCCATTTACTGTGCCAGATGCTGCACTAGTATAAATAAAGCCAGAAAAAGTGGTTTATCTGACTGACATATTTTGTAATTATTTCAAGACAATTTTTGTCAATATTAGATTATTAATTGATTATACAAATTTATATGACTCTCCCTAAAATATGTTTGTTCTTCTGCCCTGTCTTCTTCTTCTACCCACTCTCAAATTTACTTAAGAGAAATGTGGCTTATATTTTAGCCACAATATCTGAGAGACTAACTGTAATGGCCAATAGAGGGTCCTACAACAAGGGATATTTTTTTTGAATAGTGGAATAACTGGTAGAAAATCTTCTCCTGGAACATTATTGCTCATCAGGCCTTTTATGATGAATTTGAACATTAATAGAATAAAAATAGTTAAGATGCTTGCTAATATGGAGAAAAACACCTCCTGAATTCTGTAGAGAAGATATTGGACCTATTGCTTATCCCCTACCCTCCACCCTTCACTTTACCAGTTAGAGAAAACCACAGACAAACCTGTGCGACTTTGTAAAGGGCTGCTAATGTTGACGCCTGGATGGAGATTTCCCTTTTAGCTCCATCATGAAGAGCCAGAAGGTTCTCCTTCCTTCCACAGCAGTAGTTGGGGATGTTGGCTTCTCCAGTGGAAAGCATGTCTAGCAGGACATCTGAAGTGCGTAAAGTGTTCAGATTGTTGTCATGGATGTTGTAGCCCAGTGTGAGGTTGTGCAGGAGTTGGGGATTCTTGTGGATTTCTTGAATGTTGAAAATGAAGTGTAAGGTTTTTGAAACTCCGTAAGAAAGCTTACTGTAAAGAAATGTCCATCATTATCATCAAGAGCAACAAAATATATTTTTTTTAAAAATGCAAACCTCTTTCTGATCAATTATAAAAGTATTGAAATGGGCTGGGCTGATGCAATTACAACTGTTTCTATCACTACTTTAAACAAAATTCGGAATTCAAGTGATGAACTCAAGATTGAACTGGGAAAGGAAAATCATCAGGAATTATTTCAGCTTTTTTTTCAGCCCCAACTTTGGATCTGAGTCTCTTCCACAAAATTAGACAAAAGAGGGAACTCATGGAAATCAAATCATTCAGGAAATTAGACAGGCCCTGCACTATGAAAGTAAGTGAAATAAAAAGAAAAGAAGGAGAGAGTTAGAACTGCAAATGGAAGGGATGCAACTCCATCACCCTGAATGACTTACAAATCAGACTGAATAGAAGGAGCACTGTTGAAAACCAATGTTGTATCTGATATTATTCTTTCAGTTATGATCATGCTGATGATATGGTCTCCTGGCTTGTAATAGGTCCATGTATTCTGTCCATCCTGGTGATCCAAATTGATCGCACACTTCATTCTCAGCTTCCCAGAGACTGGATGAGACATGAGCAGCATCAGAAGCAGGAGCAAGACACCCATAATTCATGGGCTGAATCAATCCCCTGACCGCTTCTAACCATGAACAAGAGTTGGAAGAATTTAGACCATTCTCAGAAGGTGGAAATGCCAGTGTCTTTTCTGATTCAGACAGAGACAATCAGAGCTTCACCTGGAAAGAAGAGAAAGGTGCATTCAAGAGCACAGACCTTGCCTCTCCTAAAACTTCTTCCCACATAGCTTGACCTAAGGATTTTATCCTTTTCTGATGCAAAATACCTTCCATGTTGCTTCAATATGACATTTACATCAAAGGCATAGAAATCTCAAAGGCCCAGAGGGCCATAATTACAGTGAGAAGCAACTTTTCCTCTTGGGAACCTGAACTTCTTCTGGGATCCATGTGCAGAGGAGAGGCTGGAGAAAAACATGTGGGAGAAAAATCACAGATACACCCAGTGGTGGGATTCAAATAATTTAACAACTGGTTCTCTGCCCTAATGATTTCTTCCAATAACCAGTTCACCAAATTGTTCAGAAAGTTAACAACTGGTTCTCCTGAAGTGGTGTGAACTGGCTGAATCCCACTATTGGATACACCTCTTTGGTCACCGTTATTCTGAGGATTGTGACCCTTCCTGTCAGGACACGTCCAGAAAATGACGATGCAGGAAGAAAAAATCAATAACAAAGAGATTGACTTCTGCTGTCCTTCAACATGGCCTCTTGTCTTCAGAGACTGTTGGGGAAGGTCTCCCAGAGCCCAGAGTTGGGTGCCACTCCAGGTGGATGTCCCATGGCTTTAGAGCTGCCTGTCTTCTAATGCCAAGGAAGCAATCAACATCCTTCAACCCTCCCTAATGTTAAGAGGAGGGCCTGTTGGTGATTTTCCTTTATATCAGAACTCCATATATGAATCCTAAATTGGGGCTGATTTTAACACTGTTTAATTTAAGTTTACAAGCAGTGCCTTGTGAAATTTCATTTCCTATCTTTTCTAGCAATGTCAATTTCTGGATGAGAGCCGACTAAGAGACTGGTAGCTGAAAGCCTCTGGACTGTATCATTGGGGAGAAAGTTATAGAGTGGATAGAAATGTTTATTTTTTTTCCCCTTAATGCTTTCCATGTAGTCATTCCGTGTTCATGTAAGACACTGAGATCCTTTATATTTTGAAGTCTCTTCATTTATTAACTGAATCTTGGGTTGGGAGGTTTGCAGGTAAGCTTGTAGAGGTGCCCACATCATTATGGATGGAGCAACATTATTTCTTGCTATGCCCACCTAGAAGATGGTTTGGGGGCACCTGGTCTCCCTTTCTCTGGTGGTGTGGAGGCACTTGGGGGGTGGGACCTCTTTGACATTCCCAATTCTGATGCTTTTCCACACCAAAAACCATCCAAGTGCTTTGAAGACTTAATTGGGAGTCTCTCTGTTCCTGTTTTACTTTGATCCCTTGTGGTCAGACTAGTGTTACAGGTGTTATGTCTACCTTATAGGCAGCTCCAGCATTCATCTCTATTGTACCTGTTTCCTATATCGCATTGCCACTCTAGGATTCTTCTTTATTGTTCCTGTGATGCATTTCCTGTTCTTCTTGTATGACTCTCTAACAAGATGGCTTCTGCTCAGGGATGGCTTGTGTTGCCTTTACTTTCTCTGCATGAAATGTGGTCTCAGAAAAGCAGCTGTTTCCTGTATCATATTCATCTCTATTGTTCCCGTGATGCATTTCCGGTTCTTCTTGTAGTATTCCCTCTCCAATCAGATGGCTTCTGCACAGGGATGGTTTGCAGTGTGTTTACTTACTCCACGTGAAACAGAGTGGGAAGGTCCAAGGCAGAAACTCAGCTGGAAAACCCTGCAAGGAGAAGCTCAAAAGCCTCTTAACAATCGGTAGAAAAACCGAAGTCTCCTTCATCAGGGAAGAAAGTTTAGGAGAGATGGGAAAGCCGGTTTCAGGGCTGAATCAGCGTCAACCAGTGTTTCTCAACCCTGGAGACTTTCAGATGGGTGGACTTCAACTCCCAGAATTCCCCAGACAGCTAAACCTAAGAAACATGGAAGCAAATGAAAGTTGACTGCACAGTACACAATTTCCGTTGCACTCTAAACGTTTTGAGGGTCGTTCAGAGGGGTTGAAACAGCTGCCTCAAACCTCTGCTTATGCCCCCATTTTGCTCCTTAAACTTCATTCCATGCAAGAAAATTCCCCATTTCTGAACCTTCCCTCTCTAGAGGTAGTTCTTTCTCAATCCAAAGGGATTGAGAAAGAACATTGATGGGTTTC
>JAKRSK010010949.1:0-23210 GCA_029891615.1 Natrix natrix natrix
CAATGGCTTGAAAAGAGCTAATCTCCTCCTAGGATCTGAATACACTCTGGAGAGAGATCCTGAACCCTGATTTCTAGTTAGCATTTTTATTTCTAGTTGCTTGAGTTATTAAATCTTTCTTTACCATTGCCTTTGGTTCTGCTTCAAATCCTGCCATCACAACTGCAGAATAAAGTTGCTCTTAGAAAGGGTTAAACAGTTCTTTTTATTAGCTTTTAAAATAGGGGTCCTTTATGACCTGTGGACGTCAACCGGGCTTTGCTCTTATCTGTTAGAGCTAGAGGATGGTAGAAATTGGAGGAGACATGTTGACCAACTCCGTGGTCGTCTCTCCCACTCCTATCTTAGAACACCAGATGAAACTCCTGAACAAATCAGCCAAAGCCCTACCCAAAAGGAGCAAACACTCACTCCTTCTACAGCCAGCTCAAACCCGAGGGTACCGGGGGATTTATCTGATTTTGTTGCAGGCCCACAGTGAGCTCCAAATGAGCAAATTCTAGAAACTCCAGCAGCAGCCTGGAAAAAGTTCCAGGAGGTTCTACCGAGTGGAGCTGGAGAGCAAACAGGCCCGTCCAACCTGCCCAAAGAACCGGTTCCAAATGAACTGCGCAGGTCTAGTAGGACTAAACAAAAACCCGCCTACCTACGTGACCAATAGAAACATCCCAACTAAGAGGGGAGGGGTGTTAGATATTCACTCTATCTGCTATGGTTTCCACCAAGGTCCTCTCTTCAGGCGGGAACAGAGATTGAATCCTATTGGTTAAGAGGTCTGACAGCTACCTATAAAAGGGCTGCTGTCAGACCAAGCAGTTGCTGGATTGTACAGACTGTTCTATCGTTAATAAAGAGCTGTTATTGCCACACGCCTGTCTCTGCCTTCTCAATACCAAATCTAACACAAACCTCCCAAAAATGGCCCATTTTTTGTGAAAACGAAAAGGCATAAATAGCCTTTAGAAGGCTTGTAGAGTACTCCTGCGGGGGGGGGGGGGCTCCCAAAAACAAGCAAAAAATGGCCCGTTTTTCACAAAAATGGGCCTGTTTTTTGTCAAAAAAAGGAGCATGGATAACCTTTAGGGGGCTTACAGATGCTCCTGGGGGCTGGGGTGGGCAAAATTGAGCACAAAACAGCCCGTTTTTCACTCATTTCTGCCCTTCCCAGCCCCCAGGAGCACTCTGAAAGCCTCCTAAAAGCTATGCACAGCCATTTCGGTGAAGGGGGCGGGGTTTCGGGAGGCAAAAAATGCTTTATTCAGTGTATAAGATGCACCCAGATTTTCAGCCTCTTTTTGAAGGAAAAAGGTGAGTCTTATACTCCAAAAATATGGTATCTATATATCTAGTGAAAGCTGGGGATCAAAAGCCACTCCCAATCTGTGAAGTCTTTTAAAAGAGTTATTGAACCCCATTCAAACCAGATTCAACTATGAGTCCACTTTTTTTTTATTTACCAGGAAGAGTTCCATTTTTCTGGATTTTGGTCAAGTTTCCCCACTTTTAACCCATTTCCCAATTTAGGCAACATTCAAGAGTACTGATGGGTTCCTTGGCTTCACGTTAGGACAAAATGCAGGAAACTTCAGGTTCATGCATTCCCCTCCCTTTCCTTTGTACAGTCTTGTTTTTCTTTTAAATTAATCACAGGTGGTCCTGATGTCCAAATCTGTCACCCAGCGTTTATGAAACTGGTTTGCTTCAAGAAGTCACTGGGAAGATTAAGCACAATTTAGGTTTCAGGCGTAGCATTAATTTTCTTTTGAAACAAAAAGCAGACCTTTTTTCATGCTTGCATCAGTAGTGGAGGGGAATGAGCCTACCCAGTCACAGCTTGCAAAACTTTTGTATTACACCTGGACACAAAAGGGGACGGACTATTATGCTTTTCTCTGGTTGGATAATTCACCGCCCAGTTCATAATGCAAATTAAGGATTGCAAAAAGGAGAACAGGGTTTATAAAAGCCTTGCAGAATAAATCAGTATTGTTTGGTCAGGACATGTTTCCGATGGTTTATAGCAATCTATCATTGTTGGGATGATGCATATTTTCATAGACCAAATTGAGAGGAAAGTTTACAACATGGGTATCAAACTTATGTCATCGCATTGCCATCATGTGACGTTTTGCAACATTTCCCCCCTTCATCGAGCTGGGGTGGGTGTGGCCTGGGCATGATGCATCTGGCCCGCGGGCTGCCAGTTTCACACCCCTGGCTTACAGCAATACTATGCTACCTACTGTTTTAATACCCATGTTCTCAGTACAGCTAAAATCTAGAAGAGCAGTAGATGGCAGTAACGAGGGTTTTTTTTTTTTTGGTATTCATTTGCTGCTATCTTCTGATTATCAAGATTTCAGAGTCCCAGATTTCGGGTAAAACTAAAGAAAGGCAAAGCTATTGGTTAATATTGAGGAATAAATTTTAAAAAATATGGGAAAGTTTGGTCATGGAAAGGGTGATTGTTGTTGTTGTTAGTCTGACCCATCGCGACCCCATGGACAACATCCCTCCAGCCCTTCCTGTCCTCTACTATCTCTGGAATCCATTTAAGCTCACGCCAACTGCTTCGGTGACTCCATCCAGCCACCTCATTCTCTGTCGTCCTCTTCTTCTTTTGCCCTCAGTCTTTCCCAGCATGAGGCTCTTCTCCAGTGAGTCCTTCCTTCTCATTAGGTGGCCAAAGTATTTGAGTTTCATCTTCAGGATCTGGCCTTCTAAAGAGCAGTCAGGGTTGATCTCCTCTAGGACTGACCGGTTTGATCGCATCACAGTCCTAGGGACTTGCAGAAAACTTGCAGGAGAGGGTGATAGGCTCACTTTAAAAATATTTTGTTTTTTTATGTCAAAATTTGACTAGGGAATGCTACACTTGTACTGCAATATTTTATTTACAAAGTCCAAACATACTGCAGCAGAAAATCACTTTAGACATAATTCACAGTTCACATTTCTATCATACATTAAAGGCAGAGAGTCTGTATTCAGAAGTACAGATTCTAGATGTGCAGACACCTATATACTTAAATTTGAATAATTAGCCTCTTATGAATAGTTTTTATAGATCAGACGTAGACCTTCTGAAACTGATCTGGTTGATAATGAACTATTTTTGCTTGGTTATTCCAGTCTCATAATGGCAATGCACCAGCGGTGGGATTCACTTACCTTTCCTACCAGTTCACAAATGTGAGCGAACATGTGTTCGCTTCGCTTGTACATGGTGCGTCTATGCATGTGCACCACCTTCTGTGCAGAGGTAGGTTCCTACCGGCGACCCAAGCCTGCCATGCCCCCAGCCCTCTTGTTTTTGGCTTCTGCACATGCGCAGGAGCATTTCTTTAGTACTGTGCATGCAAGCGAAGCGCGTACGAAGCATGCCGCATCCCTGAGCGAACTGGCAGTAACAGCATCCAGAACCCACCCCTGCTTCTGTGCATGCAGAGTACTTGCGCATTACCTCGGGGTGGATGGGTGGAGCCTCCCGCAGCCGCCGCTATCGGTTCCCCCGAACCGGAGAGAACTGGTTGAATGCCACCTCTGCAATGCACCATGTAAAATGAATGCTACGACTTCACTCTGCTTCAAATTTGTCTACTTTAGCCATTAGCTGGAATGGATTAGGAGAAACATTGAGACCATCAAAACATATCATGCACGGAGTTTTTAGCAATCATAAGGCAGCTTAGAAGGGGGGAAAAACGTGGATGGCTGTTTTCAGTTCTCCTACGATGCAGACCTTAGTGCCGTCTATTGTTTTGGGAAATGAATCAGACCCTGTTTTTCACCTCTCAGGCTCTTCAATATCAGGAAACCCAGCTTACTAGCAATCCTCATAAATGTTGCAACCACTGCAATCAGTGTTTCAAACTCCCCCTACAGGCTGAAGCCCTCTGCCTGCTAAAAAGAACAAAGGGGGACCTCATACATTTTATTCCGCTTGTTGACAAGTCCTCTGCAGATGGTCTGCATCTTCCGTTATCAATAATGTTGGAAAGCTTTTCCATTCATGCCAAGTGGCCTCCCTAAGCCGGCGGCTTTTAATAGCATTAAAACTTAGAGCAAATCAATTTCTATCTCAATTATGCGCCCGCCTTGTGCTCCCCTCTAAACCTTTTACTTCTCTCTTAGGAAAAGAATCTCTCCATCACTGTATACCGCAAGGCCTGAATATAAATACAATATCATGGTGTGCTTGCTAGAAGACCTGGAAGCAAGCCATCACTTGACCATTTTAATAGCAACCTTTGGAAGAAACCAGCGGTGTCACCCATGTATTACAAGGCATTACTGGCCGGTCTTAAAATCAAAGCAGTGATTCATTGTTTGGCTAAGAGGAAAAAAGGGGCTACTTTTTCTCCATTGTTGTTTGACCTTATCCCTTTAACTTGAAGGCAAAAGAAGTTGTGAAGGCGGCTGCACCTTAACTATTGCGGGAAATAAATCAAATGTGGTATGGAAAGCTTTAACGGTCCCATTGCACAAGGACAAATGATACCTTCTGGATACAAGTTCAGTACACTTCAGCGGGCAGATGAAGGAGACAGGCAGGCTAAAGATTAAGAGCTCGGTTTCTTAATTAAACTTTGCGTGCAGAATCAAAGTGTCTGTTCTTGTTGATTGACTTTCTTTTTTAAAAAATTTTTAATAAACAGTTTGCATAGATCAGTCAAGGGCTAAGCTGATAGATTGTTACCTGCACAGATGTCTGGAAAGTTAGAGCAAATGGTCTGTAACTAAAAAAAACCTCAACAACCCCCCCCCCAAACCGATCAGGCTTGATTAAGTAACACCCTGGGCTCTTCACTGGAAGAACAATAGTCCCATATTTCACCAAACCTACAAATCCTCATAATGAATCTATGGAAACAGCTTGCCTTCGGTAGTTGTGGTAGTTTCATCACTTGAGACTTTCAAGAAGAGACTGGACTGCCATTTTTCAGAAATGGTGTAGGATCTCCTGCTTGAGTGGCGGGGGGGGGGTTGGACTAGATGACTTATAACAGTGATGGCGAACCTTTTTTGGCTCACGTGCCAAAAGTGGGGGGAGGGGGCATGGGGGGGAGTCATGTGCATGCATGCCACACCCATAATGCTATGCGCACAGCCACACTGTGCATGCATGCACGACCAGCACTCCCCTCATTTTGGCATACTTTTTTCGCCCTCCCCTGGCTCCAGAGGCTTTATAGAAGCCTGGGGAGGGCACAAAAACAGCCTCCCCGCACCCCGAGAGGCCCTCCGGAGGCTTCAGGAGCTTCCCTGAAGCCTCTGGAGCGTGAAAAACTGGCCCTACGGGCAAACCAGAAATTCAGGAACAGACTTCCGGTTTGCTCATAGGGTCATTTTTTGCCTTCCGGAGCCTTCACGGAAGCCTTGAATGCTCTGGAGGGCTAAAACCAGTCCTATGAGCAAATCGGAAGTCCGTTCCCGAACTTCCAGAGGGCGAAAAATGGCCTCAAAAGAAGGCCGAAATCAGCTGGCCAGCGCACGCATATGTGCTGCTCAGCTGACAGGGCAAGTCTTGCGTACCCTGACAAATGGCTCTGTGTGCCACCTGTGGCACATGTGCCATAGGTTCGCCATCATGGACCTATAAGGTCCCTTCCAACTCTGTTAATCTGTAATGATGGATTTTTTAAAATAAATTGCTCTTAATAACTGAGAGACAGTTTGGTAGAGTGATAAAAGGCACCAGGCTGGAAACTGGAAGGCTCTGAGTTATAGACCTGCCTGAGATAGGAAGTCAGCTGTCGCACTCTCAGGAAGGGAGAGGAAGGTAGGGGTAAACCATTGCTGCAAATGATGCCAAGAAAATTGCATGGACTCATCTGGGCAGCCATCAGAAGTCAATAATTGAATGAAACAACCACTGCATGACATGACCCCAAATATAGTATTTACAACTTAATCTCGAGGATCTTAAAAGGCACGTTTTGGCTAAGATAGTAGCAAATTTTAAAATAGCTCCAGGTTATTTGGTGTATTATGATTTTATATATATGTAGGCAGTCAGATGTTTAGATTGGTTCTGGCATTTTTATTTACCTAATAGTTGATAACCTGGTGTTGCTCGGGTATTTATTTATAGGGGGGAAATGTCTTGACCAAATGTAATTTCTAATATTGGATTTTCCTCCTTACCAGAGGGAGCCCTCTTGTTGAGTACTGTAAAGCTGTTACTGTGACAACTCCACTGCACTGTGCATTTTACTTCAGTACAGTATAAGCAATTTTAGGGCACAACAGGCTGTATCTTAACAGAACACACACCCTGAGAGGTGTTAGGGTTGTGTTACCTCCACAGTATTTGTTTCCAGAGAGTAAGTCATCTGTGTACCAAGTTTGGTTGAAATTGCTCAAGGCGTTCCAGAGTTATACTGGAACAGACCATGTTTCCCCCAAAATAAGACAGGGTCTTATTTTCTTTTGCCCCATGAAATATGGCCTTGAGCTTATTATAGGAGGAGGGTTTATTGTTTTGGGGTTGCCGGGCAGCTGCTCCCTTGTGAACTGGCTCCCAAAGAGCCAGGCACAGCCTCAGGGGCAAAGCAGCCACGAGGTGACCACGCTCTCTCCAGCCGGGCAGAGCACCATTCACTGACCTATGGGGCATCCCTAAGCCACCAAGGCACGTGGCTCTCTGCCCTCTCCCCAGCTCCCGCGGCTTGGCACATTAGGGATACCACCTAGGTCAGTGCATGGAGCTCTGCCCGACTGGAAAAGGGGGTTGCATGAGCTTCTGTTCCGCCCCCAGCAAGTATGCCTCCCAGCCTCACCATGCCCTGGCCTAGCTCTCCCTGCAGCGCCAGAGTGCCGCCACTGCTGCCGCATTCTGAGCATAACTTCTTCTCCGGCTTCCAAACTCCAAAACTCAACTGCTGAGTCTTCCAGCAGCGGCCGCTCTAGGAGTGCTCTAGGAGTGCACTCTATTGTTGTGGGCCGGCTGCTGGACAGAGAGTCTTCTGGGCAGAGACTTCCAGACAGAGAGTCTTCCAGCAGCCAGCCCACAACCATAGAGTGAACTCCTAGAGCAGCCCCTGCTGGAAGACTCGGCAGCCGAGTTTTGAAGTTTGGAAGCCGGAGAAAAAGTTATGCTTGGTGCCCGGCGATGGCGCCTTGGCCCTGCAGGGAGTCCTCCAGACAACTCCACCCTCTGGCCAGACAGAACACCACTCCCCAACCTAGGAGTATCCTGAAGGCGGAAAGCAACGTGAGTGCCTTTCCCCCCCTTCCTCGGCTCCCGTGGCTTGGTGCCTTTGGGATACCGCTAGGTCAGTGAGGGGTGCTCTGCCTGGCCAGAGGGGGGAAGGTTGTCCAGGGGGCTTATTTTCAGGGGTGGGCTTATATTTTTGCCCAAGCGAAAAATGTGGCAAGGCGTTAGTTTCAGGACAGGTTGTATTTTCGGGAAAACAAGGTACATATATGTATATATATTCCTTCTCAAAGACTTGAAATAAGTGGATGGTGTTAAAGATATTCTCATGGTATGTAAGCTGTTCCAAGTAAGGCTGCCATTTACAATTGATTGATCGTGATTTTGTCAATGCCACTGGTATTCAAATGGATCTTTAGGGACTGCACCCAAGACGCCTACCACTATTGGTATTATCTTTGTTTTCTTTTGCCATGGCTGTTCTATTTCTATTTTCAAGTCTTTGTATTTTGTTACCTTCTCCAGTTCCTTTTCTTATAATTCTCTTCTCTCCAGGTATGCAACACTCACTATCCAGACTTTTTTTTGTCTCTCTTATCGGCACGTGTTAAGTCTGGGCATTATATACCGTGTTTCCCCGAAAATAAGCCACGCCCTGCTAATAAACCCAATCGGGTTTTTCAGAGCATGCGCCAAAATAAGCCCCTCCCCCCAAAATAAGCCCCCCCAAAACCGGAGTGGGAAGAGGGGGGGCATGCCCCACGCACCCCACAGCCCTTGCCGTACCTACGGGTACAGTTTGCCGGGCAAAAAGAGGGCCCACCGCAAAAAGAGCGGTAGGCTAGCAATACGTTTCAAAAAAACCCTGTTCTGTCCCGATCCCGCGGCAGCAATGCACTTCAAAAAAACCCTGTTCCCTCCCTTGCAAAGAGCCCAGCGCAAAAGGAGCAGCAGGCGAAGCAAAGTGCTTCGCGCCCCATTCCGTCCCATTAAAAAAAGTGTCCGCTGCAAAAAGAGTCCAGCAATGCGATCCCCCCCTCCCCCACCTGATCCCTCTCGCACCCCATTCCCTCCCGAGCAAAAAGAACAACTCCCACCAAGCCCCAATGATAACGGCTGCCTGGCTGCTTCCCTTCCCCAACCTTCCTTTAGGGAGGGGGTAGCAGGGGGGGGGGGGAAGCGACGCGTATCTTAGTGCTACCAGAGATTGACAGCTCCGCTGCGTTCCTTGCCGTTTCATCCAGGGAAGCCCCATGTAAAAAAAAAAACCATGAATTCAATTAGCGAGGTTTTTTTTAACAAGGGGCTTCAATGGGCAAAGAACGCAGCGGAGCTGTCAATCTCCGGTAGCTCTAGGACACGCGCCTGGCGGCTCCCCCCACCCCCTCTACATTGGTAAACGTTGCTACAAATGAGACTCCAAACAAATGATAGAATGGGGGGGGGGGGAACGAAGGCAGAGGACAGAGAATGAAACAGAAAAGGAAGAGAAGGGGGGAGGGAGGGAAGGGAAAGGAAGGCAAAGGACAGAGAAAGAAACAGGAAAGGAAGTGAATGGTGGAAGGGAAAGGAAGGCAAAGGACAGAGAAAGAAACAGGAAAGGAAGAGAAGGGGGGGGAAGGAAAGGAAGGCAAAGGACAGAGAAAGAAACAGGAAAGGAAGAGAAGTGGGGGAAAGGAAGGCAAAGGACAGAGAATGAAACAGGAAAGGGAGAGAATGGGGGGGGAAGGAAAGGAAGGCAAAGGACAGAGAAAGAAACAGGAAAGGGAGAGAATGGGGGGGGAAGGAAAGGAAGGCAAAGGACAGAGAATGAAACAGGAAAGGGAGAGAACGGGGGGGGGGAGAAAGGGGAAGGAAGGGAAAGGACAGAGAAAGAAAGAGCAAAGGAAGTGAATGGGGGGAAGGAAGGCAAAGGGTAGAGAAAGAAACAGGAAAGGAAGAGAAGGGGGGGAGAATGTTTCTTTCTCTGTCCTTTGCCTTCCTTTCCCTTCCCTTGCCTTCGTTCCCCCCCCCATTCTATCATTTGTTTGGAGTCTCATTTGTAGCAACGTTTACCAATGTAGGGGGGGGGAGCCGCCAGGCGCGTGTCCTAGAGCTACCAGAGATTGACAGCTCCACTGCGTTCTTTGCCCATTGAAGCCCCTTGTTAAAAAAAAACCTCGCTAGTTGAATTCATGGTTTTTTTTTTTACATGGGGCTTCCCTGGACGAAACGGCAAGGAACGCAGCGGAGCTGTCAATCTCTGGTAGCACTAAGATACGCGTCGCTTCCCCCCCCCCACTGCTACCCCCTCCCTAAAGGGAGGTTGGGGAAGGGAAGCAGCCAGGCAGCCGTTATCATTGGGGCTTAGTGGGAGTTGTTCTTTTTGCTCGGGAGGGAATAGGGTGCGAGGCGCGTTGCTGTCCTGCTAGCTCCCACCCCACCAATGGTAACGGCTGCCTGGCTTCTTCCCTTCATCAATGTCCCTTTAGCGAGGGGGGCGGGGGGGGAAGAAGACAGACGCATATCCTAGAGATACCAGAGACTGACACCTCCTTCGGGTTCCTCGCCCTTTCGCCCATTAAAGCCCCTTGCAATAAAAAAAAACTTCCGTAGTTGAACTCATGAGGTTTTTTTTTTTACAAGGGACTTCACTGGACGAATGGGCGAGGAACGCAGCGAGGTAAGAGGCGCGCTTCGCTTCTCCACCCCCCCCCCCACCCTAAAGGGGCGGCAGGGAAGGGAACCAGGCAGGCTGCCTTTACCATTGGGGCAAGGTGGGCGGTGTTGGGCCTCGAGGCGCGCCTTTTACCTTTCCAGGTCCGTCGCAGTCCTCGCCATTGTGTCCAGGGAAGCCCTGTTAAAAAAAAAAAACCTCTCGCGAGTTCAAGAAGTTTGATTGAACTCGGGAGGAGGTTTTTTTTTTTTTTAACCAGCCGCTTCCCTGAGCACAATGGCGAGGAACGCGACGGAGCTGGAAAGGTAAAAGGCACGCTTCACTTCTCGCCTGCCCCAGAAAATAATAAGCCCTCCCCTATAATAAACCCAAGGCCATATTTCGTGGGGCAAAAGAAAATAAACCCCTGTCTTATTTTCGGGGAAACACGGTAGATATAGAAGGTTCTTGTCTGTTTAAATTCTAAAGTCCCAAAGCACTTTAGCTTCCTTATTTTCTATGATTTTTATCAATTATTATTAACTTCCAGTATGGAGCACCCACAGTTCCAGGAGACAAGTTGCACCATTGCTTAATTGTTCTTACTGCCAGGAAATCCCTGCTTATGTGGTGGCGCAGTGGTTAGAGTGCAGTACTGCAGGTTACTTCTGCTGACTACCTGCAATTTGATAGGTCTCACCAGGCTCAGAGTTGACTCAACCTTCTATCCTTCCGACCATTCATTGATCACATCTTTTACATGACAGTAATGCTTGCTTTGGCAAGAAGGAGGAGACAGATTTGTCATAGCTTATTCCCGTCCAATAGAGGAGCCTTTGCTCCTTTAAAAACTACAGGCTGAAATCCAGGAGTGACAAGCAACCAATTGTGCACCAGAATGGGAGAACCCAGAATTGGTTGAAAAATGGGTGGCTATATAAATGTGTCAAATAAATAAAATGATAAAGCTGAAATTATTCTCTTTTACTCCCAAACTGATATTTGAAACTTTCAGAAAAGTCAGAAAGGACGTCCAAGTAAATTAAATGACAACACAGAGGAAACAAGACTTAATCTTCTCTTTAATGTTGCAATCATTTTTAATCCTCTGCAGAATTTAAATGCAATGTATATTGCCATCAATTTGAACCCAACCTGCAGAGAATCTGTACTACAGTACTTATAAAATTGGTTGCTTTTAAGGGTAGCAAACTAGCACCATCTAGTGGCCTGCTGGAATTTTTAAATTTAGTTTTCTAGTTTCTATTATGGCTTTTTATGTTATCCATTTACATCTGTTAGAACACCAGACTAGGTTAGCTTTATAATCTCTTTTCTGACACTGACTATCTACATTTTAATACTGAAGCTCAAAAGTGTTTTCCCCCTATCTATATTTTTTCTTTCCATAAAGTTTCATTTTGTTCCTTCCCTATGAGATTGGCTTATCTTTTAACAGACTAAAACCTCTATTCACATCTCTTGGAAGTATAAGTCCATAAAGTGACACTACAACATTTATTTCATTTTTGTTCATCAGAAAAGCACTAGAATACGGGTTAGGCAAAGGAGATCAAGGCATCAGATGGTGGTTGTGATAAGGACTACCCAACCCTACTACTTGGGGGTTATATGGAGAATATAAACAATATGTAGACTAGAAGTCTTCTGGGAGATAAGATCTGAGATCTTCATCCTTCTACTTCATTGCTATTACAATGACACATACACTGTTTAGGTCCTACTTGCAATTGAGCAAGATACCCTACTAATCATTGCAGCATTTCCAATTGGCATGTATTTTTAATACGAATTAAGCAGGTTCACAAAGAGAATGTATGGACTGTATGAAAATCTTATTCAGTGCAAGTAATTCATGAAAGCCATGGAGATGACTATTAGCCTTGATGGCAATGTGATGACCTCTGAAGGCCATCTGCTGGGAGACTAATGGTTTTCCTTGTGCACTTGGTTGGCCATTGTGAGAATAGACTGCTGGGCTAGATGAGTCCATCTGTCCAGCAGGGTACTGTTTACATTCTTCTATGAAGGTGTTGTATAACAGCCAGCCTGATTACTAAAAATTCTTTGAATGCTGGACTGTTTCCATAAGTCATGTTTCTGGTGCTCCCATCATACAGTGGCTCAAAAAGAAAAACATTGTACCAGGGGAATATATGTGTTTTTCAAATGCTCTCCTATCAGGAGCTGATTTACATCCCACATGGATGTGGTGATGAACTAAATATAGGAGAACGCACTGACAGTTAACATATGGAAATCATTTCAAATAACTAGACCATCATACGTTAATTGAAATCATCACAACCTGGCAAATCAACTCTTGCTATCATTTCTTTTCTTTAAAAAAAAATGAGAATAGTCTCTGGGTTTAAGCCAACCAAGACCAGCATGAATACATGTCCAATAATACATGCACATCAACATTTATTTGCTTACTGTCTTAGCAACCCTTGACAGCAAGCTGCAAACTATAATGGAATCTGAAGAGGATTCATCACGTGGGCAGTGTCTTGGTAAATTCCCCTGCAATGGTAGCTCAGTGGCTAAGACACTGAGCTTGTCGAGCAGAAGGTTGGCAGTTCAGTGGTTCGAATCCCTAGTGCTGCATAACAGGGTGAGCTCCGGTTACTTGTCCCAGCTTCTGCCAACCTAGCAGTTCGAAAGAATGTAAAAATGCAAGTAGAAAAATAGGGACCACCTTTGGTGGAAAGGTAACAGCGTTCCGTGCGCCTTCGGTGTTCACATGACCACGGAGACATCTTCAGACAGTGCTGGTTCTCTGGCTTTGAAATGGAGATAAGCACCGTCCCCTAGAGTCATGAACGACTAGCACATATGTGTGAGGGGAACCTTTACCTTTACCAAGTGATGTGCTTACAGCTGGATCTCTGATATATATGCTGTAACGGTAGAGTATAGCCCAGCTTAGACAGAAATTTAATAATAAAAATAACCCTCATCTTAGAAAGTTCCCCTTGGTCTACTTCCTACTACAGAAGAAGTCATTGACACATTCCAGCAATATGATTCTAGACAGCTCGATTTTTGCACTGAGACACAGCTGGGGACAGTTAAGACAAAAATAAGCCATCTGGACAAGCTGGAGATGGAAAAACGAAAAGAATGTGATTCGCGAATAGATGTGTATATTGTACATATGTGAACCTGGCAATCAATATTTACCTACCCACAACAGCTTTGGGGAAATTAGTGAGGAATGACCAAGTATCAATGTCACCTATAGAGTTTGTTGAAGAGCATTTCCTTGTACTAAAAAGGGAAAGTCGTATTTGGGCTGCATAAGGAGTCTTCCTAATTCTGGAAATGGATAAAAGGAATATATTTGGTAGCATACAATTATATGGATGAAAGAATAACAAAGAATTGTAACCCATTACTCCCAACGTCTAGCATTCCTAGCAGAGATGAAAGGTTCGCTAGAAAAGACTGCAAGAATGAGACAGAACAAAATGTACCAGCTGTATAAGATGCATCCTATGATTCAACAAGTTGGACACAATAGGATTCATGCATCACTAATTAGCCAAGCTGAAGATAGTACAACCTTGTTGTGAGGTTTCCATTCCTAGCCAAGTTTTGACAATGACATTCCAGAGGTTTTGTGGCTTAGACCATGACAACATTGCATCTAAGGGATGGGAGGCCTCTTTTTTTTTTTTTTTAGCTTTAACCATTTCCAAAGAGACCAACAAGAGACCAATAGAATCACATCTGCTGATATATTCAGATCAATTGACACTCAAGGTTTGGGTTGGGGATATAAAGACATTCATAAATGAAATAAAGTCTTTAGGTGTATTTCGGCTGGGTTGCATTGGGGTTCCCAAATTTCCCTAAATGAATGGAACCCTTTTCCAGGTGAGCATATTTGGTGAATTGCTGTGTGCATTATGAAGACTTGCAACTCATGGGGGGTAGCATAGAAAAGTCCACTGGACTTTTTTCTCAAGGAACAATGTGTTCCTCTTTCCTGCAGGAGAAGTGGCAGAACCTGGGAGTAGAGTTAAAAGAGAGATTAGCCTAAAATCCCTATTTGGCTACAAATAAAGTAAGTCCAAACTCCTTTGAATTCCCTGGACCCTTATCTAACTCCCAGCAAGTGCTAACCCTTAATTGAGAAGATTCTTGTGCATAGGTTGTTTAGCAATAAATCAGCTAATTAGACCTTCACATGTAGAACTGGGCTTTTATGCCTGACACTCCCTCTTCAATTGATATGAATACTGTGCATATTAGAGATTCTCTTGATTATCTGGCTGTTCAACAATACACATTATTTTTGATATCAAATAAAATACTAGTCCTTCAGAGAAAGGATGTTCAAAAATATAGAATAGAATGGAATAGGAATAAAAATAGGAATGGAATGGGAATGGGACGGATAGAATAGGAATAGGAATAGAATAGGGTGGAATGGAATGGAATAGGAATAAAAATAGGAATGGAATGGGAATAAAATAGAATGGGAATAGGATGGGATGGATAAAATAGGAATAGGAATAGAGTAGAGTAGAATAGAATTATTTATTGGCCAAGTGTGATTGGACACACAAGGAATTTATCTTGGGTGCATAAGCTCTCAATGAACATAAAAGATATAAGTGGTAAATCATGATCCTAGTCATCACAAATACATTCATCATGAATCATATACTTTTCTGCCACATCAGGTTGGTTATTTATGGAAACCTGGGAGCTAATCAATAACAGTTGAGTTGTAAGTTGTGACATTTCCATTTTATCAACTGAAAGACTCTGTGTAGGTGCCTCGGGGCATGTGTTTGTGTGCCTGTGTGTCAAAATGGGCAACAGGTGGGCATGGATTCAAGCCAAATACTTTTGAACACATGTGACCTGTTGAAAACATGTAGAAAAAGAGAAGAGCTTGCATTGTGATCCTGCACCCATCATCCTCCCCATTTAGACCCTCATCATAGGTGCTGCTGATCAGTGTCTTTGGCTGTCTAGGAAAGCTAGTAAAGACCAAAGCCTTACAACATTTGCGCTCTTGTAGTAACAGCAGCATTGCAGAGGATGTTTTATTTTGTTCCATTCCTTCAGCAGAAGAAATCACATATTTAGACCAACCCTATCAGGGAAATTGGGCTAATCTGATCCACAGGCAATGGCAATTCACTTCTGTCCTCTTGTGAAGAAAACTACATGGAACTATCCTGGGGAGTTAATCTTGACTGGAAGGCACCTATGCTTTTGTGTCCATGTCAGAATTTATATATGCTACTATTCAAATCTGTAAAAAACAACAACCACATACTATATGGACTTGGGAATTTCTGTTTCCTTTAAAATGTTTATCATTTGTTTCTTTCCCATCATTTTTGTATATAAAAACAATTCACTGTAGGTTTGGGATGTTATTTATTTTAACTTTGTTATGTCCTAGAATTGGATAGCCAAGCAAGCAAAAAAATGTATCATCCAACAAATCAGTTCAGAGTTCTCACTTGAGGCATAAATAACTAGACTCTAATTATCATATTTTGGACACATCATGAAAAGACCTAGCTCTCTGGAGAAGTCTATAATGATGGGGAAAATAATAGTAAAGAGAAGAGGACAAGCACGGTCAAGGTGGGTAGATTCACACCAGCAATAGGTTCACCGCTAATCTGAAAAACCAGGTTGAGGACAGATGATAGAGAAAAAATTATGTGGTTGCTAAGATTTGATTACCATTCCGCTTGCACATAATCAGCCATTCATTATACATGTATCAATATCTTCTTCCCTTCTTCCTTTTAAGAATATGGCTCTCATTTACATTTACTATCAAATGATTTTAATGTACTCTTACATAAAAAAAAATCATTGAGATTGTATTATTGCATTCAATAAGAGTAGTAGAGATAGTAGGGATTCTTCTAACAACCATTAAAGGAATGAAAAGAAGAAAGATTGGATCTTGGAGGATGCAAATTGGAAAATACATTTGAGGAAACAGTGCACAGAAATTCTTCACCTATGTCTATGCATACATACATACATACATACATACATACATACATACATGCATGCATGCATGCATGCATGCATGCACGCACGCGCAGCCCCCCCACATCTCACTATTGTAATCAGCTATGATGGTTAGCTTCCTATGATGACAGCAACTAGGCAAGAGAAGAGAGGTCTCCATTGAATTTAAGATCTTGGATTACAGGGTTGTAAAAAGGAAAAGAATAGGTTTCTCTCAACATCTCAAGTTAACACAGCTCCCTTGAATCCGAGTTCAATAGAAACCAGAGAAGGAAGCTTATTTTTCATTTAAAATATGATTTCCTCAATGTTCCTTCTGAACGTAGATTAAGAGAACCCCATAATCCTCCATACTCAATAGTCAGTAGTTCCCAATTATTCCTTGGATAGACATCAAGTGAGACAGAGTCAATCTAATCATCAGGTTGTCTGGTCTTAATACTTTAACCAATTTTGATTTATAATTCATCTTGACTCAAACTTGATTATGGGTGGCCTCATGGAACAAATCGGGACAAATATAGCACTCCTGTGCTCAGTGCAGCATAAATGACAAGGATTCTTTTTCTTAATGAGATTCTAGAAAAGCAACATGCATTACTGACATTCCAGTGAGAGTATGCTATACATCAGTGATGGCTAACCTTTTCCAGATCGAGAGCACAAGGCATGTGCATGAATGCATGTGGGTGTGGCCGAACGCCCAATATGCAATGTGCATGGGTTCCCCACCCATGTGCCCTTCCCCCCAGGCATGCATGTGCAGCCGCCCCACATGCCCCCGCTCCCAACACATACATGCCCCGCATGCGCCCTGCCCCACGTGCATGTGCAGCAGAGATTCAATGACCAGATGGCTGGTGGGAGGCGTGCCATAGGTTCACCATCACGGCTATACATCTTGGCCTATTCATGACCCTCACTTTCCTGTGCATCACATCCCAAAGCCATTATTGCAGTAGCAATTACAAGATGTATTGTATGGCTGAAATGTATGTTTTACAAAATTATAAAATGGGCAGCGTACCTGTAAATACTGCCACCACAACTTCCCCCATGACAACAGCTGCAGAATGAGCTCTTTCTAAATCCTTATTGAACTTTTAGTGGACAGTCTGTGCCATTTAGTCCTTGTTTATGGTTAATTCCTGTTCTTGAGATAAGCTCCATTAAAAAAAAAAAATTTCAATAGAAGCATTATGGTACTGTAGAAATTTAGCACCCACCCAGTGGTGGGTTTCAAAAAAATGTAGAACCTCTTCTGTAGGTGTGGCATGCTTTGTACGAGTGCCTTGCTGGCCATGTGACTGGGTGGGAGTGGCTTGCCAGCCATATGACTGGGTGGGAGTGGCTTGCCAGCCATGTGACTGGGTGGGCGTGGCCAACTTGTAAAATGTGGTGAAACTCACTTAACAATGCTCTTGCTTAGCAACCAAAATGTTGGCTCAGAAACTCTGCCATTTGAAGCATGCAAGTCTTAAAGCTGTCAAGTTACAAGACTCTTGCCCCCTAACCCTTTAGAAAAAAAACCCCAGGGGTGTTAAAACTTGACAGCTTTAAGACTTGTGGACTTCAACTCCCAGAATTCCTCCTCTCGCTCTTCATCTTGATGATGTGCGGACGGGTGGGAGGAGGGAGCTGGAACCGATTCTAAATGGCACTGTAGATTTGTGGAACTTCTTCTATAGAAGAGGTTAGAACTGGCAGGAACACACCCCTGCACCCACCCCTCTCTTAGAAGAATGAAAGCATTTAGGAAATATTTAAAAAGGCAGGATAAAATATTTCTCCTAAAAGAAATTTAAAAAAAATGTTAAGGGAGACAGAAACTCAGAGCTCCAGCTCCTTGTCCCTAAGCAGATACTAAGATGGGACAGCTTTTAGAAATGCATATTTGGTAATCCATTACTCCCTGCATCAAAGTCTGAACAAAGGCAGATTAGCCTTCACCCAAGAGCCAACACAGGGCAAAGTCATTAAGCCATAATAGGAATTGCCCAATACAAGACCCTTCTTCGCATCATCTCACTTCAAACCCTCCCCCCCAGCAAATTTCAATCAAACCTAGGCACTCAGACAACCTATAGAGCCAGCTATGGCCCCCTACAACTGCCAATAGAATACATGTCCTTGCACCAGAACAGGAAGTTCAAGTGCAAAGTGTTAAGTAGGCAGGAACTCAGACAACGCCGTGAGGCAAATTCAAGCTAACTTTATTCACAGACAGCAAAGTACAAAGTACAGGAGAGAAGCGGGAGCTATCCCTGCCTGACAGCTATTTATACGGAGCTGTCAAGCAGGGAGGCCAATCAGGATGCAAGGATTGCCCACGTTCAGCCGAGCCACGTCTTGACCAATCAGATGTGGCTTGCCTGTTGCTGGCAGACTCTGGGGAAACTCCTGACATCACTGCCAGGACTCTACACAAAGCCCAAGAGAAAGTATAAAACTACCCCACTCTCAACTCCATGTAGTCAGCTGCACCAGAATCACAAACATGTGATTCTTTTTAGCAATAAACGGAACCTCTTTCCAATCAACCTCCAGCCTCCATTTTGTCTCCCACGTCTTTCTCCCAGCTTGGAAGTGAATCAGATGGATATTTCTTCCAACAGGACTAAAACACTGTCTGAATGGATCTTTTTTTTTTTTTTTTTGCTTTCTGTGTTTTATTTTTCCCATCATTGAAACTGTGTTTCCACAAGATGGCAGCATAGGCCTACAAAGACGAGATGTTTGCCACGCAGCAGTAGAATACCGTATCAGAATAAGGGCACACACTCCTCTGTCCTACCACCTTAAAAAGTAATAAAATAAGTTTGCATAGCAAACGGATTTAGTGCAGAACATACTGGCTTTAATAGCTGACCAATAAGAAACCTTTTCCTGCAAGGCATTCACTTAAAGATGGATTATCTCTTTAAGCGTGCTCCCCACCCTCTACCCAGCAGCCAACAGAAAGCAATGGATTAGCAAACAGGAACATGATTCTAAACCATCTCATTTATGTATTTATATCTTGCCTTTCCAGCAGCAAATTGCTGTCAAAGGAACTAAGAGTGAAATAAAAACAAAATTAAGAATACCTCTTGTTTCCTTTAAGCCAGGGGTGTCCAAACTTGGGAACTTTTAAGACTTGTGGACTTCAACTCCCAGAATTCCCCAGCCAGCTCTGCTTAAAGTCTTAGACTTCCCAAGTTTGGACACCCCTGCTTTAAGCAAAACAAGCAGCAATAGAAAGGGCTATTAAATATAAATAGAGCAGAATAGTATCTTTTAACTTGAGGGAGTATCCCTGTTCCAGGGTGCCTGCTAGTCAAATTCTATGTTTATATCCCAGAACCTCAGTGGGTTCCAGGGGATGCTTACTATAGATTCTTAATACATTCTTGAAGTTTCCAATATAAATGATCACAATCCATGCTTTTCACAACTGTGGTGAGGTTTGCTACAAAATAAGTTATCTATTTCCTTGCACTTTATAGCAGAGTTCTCAACAATTTGCAACGAGTAAAACAGAGCTTTGAATATGGAGGTAAATGGACGGAAAATAAATGCAGATATACTTAAAGATGGACAAAGATGCAAGCCAAAGTAAATAGGTGGTTCTACTTGATTTGATCACATCCAGTGGTGGGTTCCTCCCGGATCGCACCGGATCGCGCGCGCTCCCTTTCAGCGCTCCACCTGGCTCTCGCGCTCCCTTTCAGCGCTCCACCTGGCTTGCGCGCTCTCTTTCAGCGCTACACCTGGCTTGCGCGCTCCCTTTCAGCGCTCCACCTGGCCTCGCGCTCCCTTCCGGCGCTGAAACCGGAAGTACAGTTTTGCCCGGCCCTGGCGAAGCAACAACGCCTTTCTGCGCTCCACCAGCTCGGCTGGGAACGGAGATGTTTCCTCAGCGGAGCGGGGCGCCTGAAAAGTCTTTTCAGGCGCTCCGCTCCGCTGAGGAAACATCTCCGTTCCCAGCCGAGCTGGTGGAGCGCAGAAAGGCGTCGTTGCTTCGCCAGGGGCGGGGCAAGACTGTACTTCCGGTTTCAGCGCCGGAAGGGAGCGCGAGAGCCAGGTGTAGCGCTGAAAGAGAGCGCGCAAGCCAGGTGGAGCGCTGAAAGAGAGCGCGCAAGCCAGGTGGAGCGCTGAAAGGGAGCGCGCGCGATCCGGTGCGATCCAGCAGGAACCCACCACTGATCACATCCCATTAAATCCACCCATCCATCTACTTACCTACCTACCTAATAGCCATCCTCTGATTTAAGAGTAGCAAACAAATGTGACCTAGCCAGGTTTCACAGAAGTTTGCCTTTCAATACCAGACTTGTGACTGACCTTTTAAAAAGCTTCTTGGGGATGCCTTTGGAATCTATTACAAATGTATTCTTCCTTTAAAAACTTCCAGAGCTGAAGCTGCAATCCCACACACATTTACCATAGAATAAGAGCCACTGAATTAAATGGATTTTTTTCCTAGGAAATATAGATTATAGCAGGGATGACAAACTCTATTTCATTGATGGCCGCACCAGGGTTGTGTTTGACCTCAAGGGGCTGGGATGGGCATGGCCAGGGTGAGTGTGGCCACTTGTGTTGAGGGTGCCTGTAGTGGCCTGAAAACAGGCTCCTAGCAGTGGTGGGTTCCGGATCCCATTCCAACTGGTATGGTTGGAACGGGCCCGGCGGTGTCCCCATGGACGCGTGCAGGCATCTTACCGTCTCCGTGAGCCTCTGCGACGCTCCAGCTGCTCAGCGGAGCATTGTGCAGGCACTGTACGTGCCATGTACATGCGCAGAAGCACAGAAGCCTTAAAAGACAGGTAAGGAGCTCGGACGGGCGAGCGGGTGGCCCCTCTGGAAGGCTGGAAGGCTCTTTCTGGCTGCGACACCCTCCTACAACCCTCTGCCAGCAAAAATGGAGCTCGGGAGGGCCACCCATGGTTCTCACAAGCTCCATTTTTGGCTGCGGCAGCCTCCTGCAACCCTCTGCCAGAGAAAGCTTAGCTTGAGAGGACCATGCATGGCCCTCACGAGTTCCATTTTCAGTTACAATGGCCTCCTGCAACCCTCTGCCAGCAAAAACATAGCAAGGGATGGCCCCACGCCATTTTCGCTGGCAGAGGCACCGCAGGCCAGCCCTTTGCTGTTTCCAGGTGGCCCCGCGGGCCAGATCTAAGCACTCCATGGGCCAGATCTGGCCCCCAGGCCTTGAGTTTGACACCCCTGGATTATAGGATCAAACTGCTAGTCCCAATTAAAACAAAACCCCGAATTGTAAACTATTCAGACAGCTCATCTTGTACAAGTTAAATATTGAAGAATCAGCCAAGGCTAAAGATAAATAAGATTAGAAGGTTTTATACCTCTGCAATAACTGTACCTTTACTAGTTAAGCATTTTCTATGAAGCATAGGCTAATTGCAGACTGTAGAATATTATCTTTTCCAGTTTACTATTCTCTCTTTACCCTGTAACATGTAGTTAATAAATACTGTCCATCAGCACTGAAATTAAGTATTATTAATTCTCACCTAGATAGGATTAAAAGATAAAAAAGAATTTTAGTTAAGAAGAAAGAAAAATATTAACAGCAGTTAACTCAGGTGCTATAATTAACTGCCAACACAGTAGGGTAGATGAAATTTATTCCCTGAAAAAAAAAATCCTTCTGTTCTACATTTCTGCATTTCTTTAACCATGATTGAGAGCCAGCATCAGTTTATCTGCATTTCCAATCATATCATTTGGCTGGTAAATTACCTAAGCCTGATGTATTGATCAATACAATCATTACAACATGCTGAAAATCAGCAGATAACATCACTGTTAATAAATCCATAAATTCCACATTTAGACGGAGGAACTGAGAGAGGGAGCAAAGTGGAAGAAAGGAAGGAAGGAAGGAAGAGAAAAAGGAAGATAAAATAAGATACTTTCAACAAAGGTTGAGCCAAGTGCAAAAACACAGGTTCCACTCACACAATCACATGTTGATTTTGACACTGGCTATTACATTTGCATTGTAAAGGGAAAAGGGAAAAGGCGCTGAGGAGCCTTCTCCACACGTGGTCCGGGAATGGGACCATGTGTGCAGGAGGCTCCTCTAGCCTCAGCCTCCCTCCTGCACACGTGGTCCCATTCCCCGCTTTCCTGAGTCAACATGAAGGGGACCGCGGCTCGCGCTGATGAAGTCACCAGCCTCACCAGCCATAAGCCTCCATAAGGCTATGCATGCATTTTTTGACAAAAATGGACACTTTTTTGCGAAAAATGGCTCGTTTTTTGCTCATCTTTGCCCCCCCACTCCCTCAGGAGCACTCTGCAAGCCCCCCCCGCCAAGGCTATTCATGCCTTTTTTAAAAAACGGGCCAGTTTTTACAAAAAACGGGTCGTTTTGGGGAAGTTTGCAGAGTGCAAAAGCTTTTTTTTCCTTTTGGAAAGCTCTTTAACTGATTGATGAGAATTACATTGATCAAGTGCTGTGCCAGCAGAAACAAAGTCCTAGGTGCTGCAGGTTGTCAGTGATTTCCTTCTCCAGCACATAGATAAATACACCTGGAAACATCTATCTACCTACCTACTGTATCTCTCTCTCTCTCTCTCTCTCTCTCTCTCTCTCTCTCTCTCTCTCTCTCTTCTCTCTCTCTCTCTCTCTCTCTCTCTCTCTCTCTCTCACACACACACACACACACACACACACACATCCCTCTACCTACCAACCTACTTACTCTATCTTTTTCAATTTCTCTCTCCCCCCTCTACCTACCTATCTCCACTCTCTCTCTCTACCTCTACCTACCTACCTACTGTATTTCTCCATCTCTATATCTCTCTCTATCCCTTTATTTACCTACCTACCTAACTGTTCTCTCTCTCTCTCCCTACCTATCTACTGCATTTCTCTCTCTTTCTCTCCCTCTCTATCTCTCTATCTACCTACCTACTTTTTTTTAGAATTTGCCTCTTCCAAACCTTGGTGCATCTTATACTCTGGTGCGTCTTATACTCTGAAAAATACGGTAGCATGTTCCAACTGCTGTAAACATTGATACAGTGGTACCCTGGTACTCATTGTTAATTGGTTTTAGGGAGGTGCGAAGAGTACCAAAAACAATGAGTACCAAATACATTTTTCCAATAAGGAATAATGTAAATAAATTTAATACACATTTTTAAAGCAATATGTAAAAAGATAGGCTTGTATATCATTACTTTACATAAGGAATAAACCTAAAAATTAATAAATAGGTTAAATAAAATTAAAACTTCACTTTCCTGTACTGATGAGAGAAAAAGCACAAAAATACACAAAACGATCACAGAAGAGAAGATACTTCTGCAAGGGGATGTGCCCAGGGCAAGAGCTATTGCATGACTAATGTACCTTTG
>JAKRSK010010953.1:0-10454 GCA_029891615.1 Natrix natrix natrix
CATGACTGGCAGAGACATGGTAACAACAACAACAACAACAACAACAACAACAACAACAACAATAATAATAATAATAATAATAATAATAATAAAAATATTTATTTCTTAGCCGCACCCTCTCCCAAAGGACTCGGGGCGGCGTACAATGAAACATATGAAATAAATATGTGGACAAAACAAACATATAACAGAAACATATACCGAGACATACACAAGGAGGAGGTCGGCTGATGAATAAAAAACAATTAGAATACAGTATTTAAAAACCCCTAGATAATTAAATATAATTAAAATACCCAATTAAAAACCCGTCAGGAGCGATATGGTTAGATCAAAGTTGAGCCAGGCCAGCTACTTGGAATAGGTGGGTCTTAAGCTTAATACGAAAGGAGCGGAGGTCAGAGGTATTCCTTATCTGGAGGGAGGTCATTCCACAGGGCTGGGCCCGCCACAGAGAAGGCTCTACTCCTAGGCGCCGCCCCCCGACACTGTCTAGTGGACGGCACCTGGAGGAGGCCCTCTCTGTGCGAGCGGATTGGTCGCAGGGATGTATGGGGCAGAATACGATCCCGCAAGTAACTAGGTCCTGAGCCATGGAGCGCTTTAAAGATTGTTATCAAAACCTTGAAACGCACCCGATAGACCACAGGAAGCCAGTGCAGCTCGCGCAGGAACGGTGTCACATGGGAGTACCTAGTACTCCCCATAATTACCCGCGCGGCTGCGTTCTGGACCAACTGTAGCCTCCGGGTGCATTTCAAGGGAAGCCCCATGTAGAGAGCGTTACAGTAGTCCAAGCGAGACGTCACCAGCACATGAGTGACTGTGCGTAAGGCGTCCCGGTTCAGTAGGGGGCGCAATTGGCGCACCAGGCGAACCTGGTGGAACGCCCCCCTTGCCACGGCTGTCACATGGTCATCCATGGACAGCCGGGCATCCAGGAGGACGCCCAAATTGTGCACCCGCTCCACGGGGGCAAGTTGAATGCCCCCAATGGCCAATGATGGAATTAATTGGCTGAACCGGGGAGCTGGTACCCACAGCCACTCCGTCTTGGAGGGGTTGAGCTTGAGTCGGTTGTCATCCATCCAGATCCGTACGGCTTCCACACACCGGGACATCACTTCGATGGCCTCGTTGGGGTGGTTCAGGGTGGAAAAGTACAGCTGAGTATCATCAGCGTACAGATGGTATCCCACCCCGAAACCACGGATGATCTCACCCAGCGGCTTCATATATGTGTTGAACAGGAGTGGCGAGAGGACCGACCCCTGTGGCACCCCACAAGTAAGGGAGCGTAGGGTCGACCTCTCTTCTCCTGCCAACACACGCTGCGTCCAGCCAGAAAGGTAGGAGCCGAACCACCGCAAAACGGTGCCCCGGACCCCCAACCCCTCCAGCCGGCGCAGCAGGATACCATGTTTGATGGTATCAAAAGCCGCCGAGAGGTCTAATAGGACCAGGATAGAGGAACAGCCTCTATCTCTGGCCCTCCAGAGATCACGCGACCAAGGCCGTCTCCGTGCTGTGACTGGGGCGGAAGCCGGACTGGCGCGGGTCTAGATAATCATTTTCCTCCAGATGTCGTGGAAACTGGTAGGCCACCACACTCTCTACAACCTTCGCCAAAAAGGGAAGGTTGGAGACAGGACGATAATTGGCCAGCTCCAGAGGGTCCAGGGAAGGCTTCTTGAGCAAGGGTCTCACCACCGCCTCTTTCAAGGCGGCCGGAAGAGACCCCTCGCTCAGCGAAGCATTCACTAGGCCCAGGAGCCAGTCTCGTGTAACCTCCCAGGATGCCAGTACAAGCCAGGAGGGGCACGGGTCCAATAAACATGTGGTGGGTCGCAGTCGTCCACGCATTCTGTCCAAATCCTCGATGGCAACCAAGTCAAACTCCTCCCAGATCGATTCCTCAAGACTCGCCATGGACGTCTCCATTGGACCACTGACAGGGACCTAATCCCTCCGGATTTGAGCGATTTTATCCTGCAAATATTTACCAAATTCCTCTGCCCTGCCCTGTAGAGGGGCCTCCCGCGGCCTCTGAAACAAGAGGGAGTGGGACACCCGAAACAGGGCGGCAGGGCGGTTCTCCGCGGATGCAATGAGAGTGGCACAATATTGGCGTTTGGCCACTCTCAATGCCACAAGGTACGTCCTTAAATGGGCTCGTGCCTTTGTTCGATCAAATTCGGAGCGAGAGGATCTCCAACGACTCTCTAGACGTCTCTTGCGGCATTTCATCACCCTTAGCTCCTCGGTAAACCAAGGGGCCAGGGTGGATCGTTGCCGCCGGAGAGGCCGCAAAGGTGCCACCCGGTTCAAGGCCCCGGTAGTTGCATTATTCCACGCAACCACCAGGTCCTCTACCCGGGGGTGGGTCAAGGTTACAGGAGGTGGCCCAAGTTCCGTCTGAACCTATCAGGTTCCATCAGGCGCCTGGGGCGGAACCATCTGGTACTTTCCGGTTCCGCCTCCCTGCAGCGGGAGGTAGCACCAGGGAAGTCAAGACGAAGGAGTGAGTGATCTGACCATGACAGGGGAGTGATGGTTAAGTCCCCTCCTCCCAGGTCACTCAGCCACTGGCCAGAGACAAAAACAAGGTCCAGAGTGTGTCCTCCCTCATGTGTCGGGCCCTGAATCATTTGAGTCAGGTCCATGGCTGTCATGGAAGCCATGAACTCCCGAACCCCCTCTGATGCTTCTCCCATCGATGGCAGGTTAAAATCCCCCATCACTAAAAGTTTGGGGGTCTCAACCGCCACCGATGCGATCAGCTCGAGGAGTTCGGGCAGGGCCGCTGATGTATAGCGAGGAGCCAGGTATACTATCAGCAGGCCGAACTGTCTCCTAGGGCCCCATTTCACAACAAGGGATTCACATCCGGACGTCTGTGGCACAGTAGACGGTCAGCGAATGAATAGGCATGGTAACAGACTCAGCCAATGAGGTTTTTTTTGGAAACAGAAACTTAAGGAAGAAGTCTGGGCATGGCTTAGGCAACTCAGTCTGTGCTGAGAAACAAAACTAGTCTGGACTCTGTCTGCTCTGAACTAAAAACTCTTCTCTGCTGTACTGCTGCCTTTGTTTGCTTGTAACTACTACTACGTTGAAAGAATCTACTATTGGTATTGTACATTTCTTCATCTGTTATTATGTATTTAAAGAAGTTAATGAATCCAACTGAATCAGTTACCTATGTGTGCTTTCTGGATCTGATTTTTCTGCAACAAACTCTGATAATAAATTTATTTTACATTTGTAGGCTGTAATGTTAAGTTAGTGCTGTTTCAGTTGTAAGCATTATCAAATGTATATTATAGGCAAATCATATGGAGAACACAATGTCCCGAAGTCTTTGAAACAGCCATTAGAAATCAACTGATTCAAAGTATTGATCCCATGTTTGGCTAAACCACTCCAGTAAAGCATCTTTCCCCCTAATTTTCAAATTAGGGTTGTTCTATTATAATCGTATTTTCATATAATTTGGGATCAAATATAACCATTTAGCTATGAATAACAATATATTCAGGATGAGAAAATATATCCTCTCGTTAATATGCTTGAAACCAGTGGTGGGATTCAGCCAGTTTGCACCTATTTGGGAGAACCGGTTGTTAATTTTCTAAGCTGTTCAGAGAACCGGTTGTTGGAAGAAATCTCATTTTGTTTTTTTTTCCACTTTCCAAGCCCCACCTACGCAGCTGGTCATTAGGGTAGAAAACCAGTTGTTAAATTATTTGAATCCCACCACTGCTTGAACTATAAAAATGTCAAGATTTCTAAGGTGTGATACAATATACTTATTGTCCAAGTACACCTAAGGGAGGAAATATTCATGAAAGGTGTCCCAAAACAATATAAATGTTAAAATAGAAAGCCAATTATATGGTTGGAAATCTGGTAAATTAAAACTACCTTCAATGTATTTTTAATGGTAATCTCAATTTAGCCAATGAAATTATTTAGCCAGCTTTAGCATCCCATTTTGTTTTTGTTTTATTAATCCATCTCTCTGAGTGTTGTATAGAGTTATGTATAAAACAGCAGTACAGTAGTGAAATAATTCCAATTAGGAAAGTCAAAACTGAAGGTAAAATCATTGCAAAAACATATCCTGACAAGGAAAATAAATACTTTCCTGACACTAAATCAGTATTTCCAACCTTAGCAAGTTTAGGATGTAAGGTTTCAATTCCCAAATTCCCCAACCAATTGGAAGCCACACCTCTGAAAGTCGCCAAAGTTGAGAAATGCGGATCTAAAGTGTGAGTCCTTGGTGTTCCCTGAGCATGGTAGTTCTGTTGCAGACATTTCTTTATCCAACTAGGTAACATCATCAGTTCAAGAAGGTGGTGGGATTTGCTATCTGTTTATATATTGTGTTCTTTTAGCTTTCCAATTGTCTCTTTTGAATACTATAAAGTAAAGGATAGGTAAGATAAACAACCTGTGCACTTCATTCAAAATAGACAATCGAAAAGTTAAAAGGCCACAACGCCTCCTTGCCTGCAATCCAATACCCAGATAATCAGAGAAACTACCAACTCAGTAAGCAACAGCTATCAAGGAGCCACCAAGGAGCCACCAAGGACACTCCTACCAACACTGACAGGGCAAGGCACTTGTACATAAACAGAGAGCTGTGAAGTCCTTGGTGTTCTTTGAGCTTGGTTGTTTTCTCGTAGAGGTTTCATTACCCACCTAGGTAACATCATCAGTTCTAGAAGGGAAGGGAATTTGTTCTCTGGATATTTATATTCTCCACTATTGGTACTGATGTAAAGCTTGAAACGATAATGACTACAAAATAGGAATTCAATGGATAACAAAAACGGGGAGACTTCTTTTAACCATAAAACAAGATATTTCTGTGTGATACGTAATTAGTCACCACTTAGTTGCACAATAATCTGCCCGTTTATCCAGAACATAGACACATGAATGGGCTGCATATGTTCAGAAGACTTGGATCACAAAATGTTCTTAGTGACAAATCATTATTAAGGCTTTGCACAATCACAATATATGTAGTATTGCCTACAACAATCTTTCTAAATCTGATATCCTCACTATATAGGGGATTAAAACTGTCAGAGGTCCCAGGCTATATGTCTTTCACTGCATCACCTATGGTGCTGTTTATCAACCTTGCAAATTTTAAGATGGGTGGACTTGCTGTTTGGGGAATTCTAGGAGTTGCAGTCCCACCCATCTCAAAGTTACCAATACTGAGAAACACTGGCTTGGGAATTTAGAGAAATCCAGTCCATCATATCTATAGAATAGAATAGAATAGAATTCTTTATTGGCCAAGTGTGACTGGACACACAAGGAATTTGTCTTTGGTGCATATGCTCTCAGTGTACATAAAAGAAAGGATGCATTCATCATGAATCATAAGGTAGAACACTTAATGATAGTCATAGGGTACAAACAAGCAATCAAATCATACTAGGAGACAATCAATATAAATTATAAGGATGCAAGCAAAAAGTTACAGTTATACAGTCACAAGTGGGAGGACATGGTGATAGGAATGATGAGAAGATTAATAGTAATGCAGACTTAGTAAATAGTTTGACAGTGTTGAGGGAATTGTTTGTTTAACAGAGTGATGGAATCCAGGAAAAAAACTGTACTTGTGTCTAGTTGTCTTGGTTTGCAGTATTCTATAGCGTCATTTTGAGGGTGGGAGTTGAAACAATTTATGTCCAGGATGTGAGAGGTCTGCAAATATTTTCACAGCCCTCATTTTGACTCATGCAGCATACAGGTCCTCAATGAAAGGCAGGTTGGTAGTAATTGGGTTTTTTTCCCAGTTCTAATCATCCTCTGAAGTCTGTGTCTGTCTTGTTGGGTTTCAGAACCAAACCAGACAGTTATGGAGGTGCAGATGACAGACTCAATAATTCCTCTGTAGAACTGTATCAGCAGCTCCTTGGGCAGTTTGAGCTTCCCGAGTTGTGCTTTTTTGATGACATTTTTGATGTTAGGTGTCCATTTTAGGTCTTGAAATATGATAGAACCTAGAAATTTGAAGTGTTTAGAGTGTTAATTTTGGGAAAGATATTCCACACTATTAGCAACTTTCAAGAACTCAATGCATTCCAGGAATAAATTTGCTTTGTTAGTGACCTGATGCCTTTCTGTCTGGTAATTTACAAAAATGTCCTTCTAGAGATCTCAAAGGTCTTTAAACATCAGTCCTCATGTTGATAATTAAACTGACATCCTTGCACTATAAAAATGCTCCTCGCCATGAAAAGCAATAATAAATTGCACACCCGCTTTTAATGGGCTTAGAAACTTGCAGTCTGTAAATCAGTGGCATCGTATTTGTGCTTTAAAAGAGTCTTAACAAGATAGTAATTGTTACAACCAACTCTGAGCCTCTTTCTCTAAAGTCTGAGTTTGGCTAATCTGCACTCAGCAGCTTTTTAGCTTTTCTACTGAACAAATGTTATTGGCAAAGGAAATAGAAAATCAATGTAAATACATTTAAGCAGAATAAAATGTGTCTGTGCTGCATGCTGTACAAAGCCTGCTTTAGCCAGGGATAAGTGTTATGTGTTTATAAACTGTAGATTAGACAGGATTAAGGCATCTCAGTCTACGTTTGAAAATCTCTATTTTCTCAGCAGTCTCATAAAACAGATGCTGTTCTTTTTCTGGAAAAACTCATATTCTTTATTTGATTTTGGCATAACCAAAGAAAGAATGGGGAAAATGTAGATGTGGGTTATAGAGAGCATGGAACGTACTACACATTGAACTGACTCAACTGCAGAATACAGTACAGAAAAAAAAAAACTAGCAGTGATGAAGGCCAATTTATCTCCCTCCAATTGAATTCAGTTCTGGTGACATCATGGGCACATCCGTGTAGTTTTCTTGGTAGCAATTTGGGTGTGATCAGTGTTGGGATCCTGCCAGTTTAACAATCAGTTCAGTGATCACGCACTTCGTGCAATCACACACGCTCTGCAGCATGCAGTGTTTTAAGAATCCTTACCTTCCGTGTTACTGCTGGGGAGTAACGCAGCTGAGGCGTGGCAATCTACTCTGCTGCACGAATCAGCTGGGAAGATATAGGTCAGTATAATGCAGCGGGCCCAGCTTATCCTCAGAGTGAACCACTTTGCTCCCAGCTGATCGTTGGAGCTACCAATTTTTCCCTGAAGCTGTCCGAACCTGGTAGAATCTGACTCCTGGATGTGGTCTATCATTGCCTTATTTCAGAATAAACTTCTCAGCTGAGATGACTTTGAAGATTCAAAGTGTGAATTTCAAAATGTAGGTTTTGGGGAATTGAAAATAACTTGGTTTGTTAATCTTTCTCTTTCTTGAAACTGAGATAAAATCTGTTGCATCCATCTAAAGTGTAGCAGCCAGGGATTCTAGGTATGCAACAGGAAACCTGTTCTGAATGCCCCCATGTTTCCCTGGAAGCAAACTGAAGAAATTGAAACCCAAATATGTAATTCATCTACCTCATCGCAAGAATGGACAGATTGCCTGAACAAGTATCTCTCCCTGAGCTGCTTTTCTCTGAAGCACCTTCTAGAAAGTGCTGACTGCAAGTTAACAAGTTCAGTTCTGTGACCTTAATTAGTTGATTGGAGCCTTATGGATTGTCTCTGCTGCCTGATGCTGACAAGACCATAATCAATTTCACACTAAATACTTTAGTTTGGCTCACAACAGAAGTTCTCTAGGCAAACAGCAGTGCAAATGCATTCCTTTCAATCTGTATTCCCCATTGTGTGTCTGTTTACTCTCTTGTAATCCCTTCCTCTCCAATAATGTAAATACAAACATCAGCCCTGTTCTTACTCATTATCCCAGAGCCACGGAGAGCTTTCCAAAACAGAAGAGAGATAAGGGGCTATAAAATGTTGCTCTTTTTCTTGGCTTTCCTCTGGATCAAGTTCTGGAAATATTCCCTGTTTTTTCAGGTTTCCCTGATTGTTTGGGGCCATATCCTTTTGATGGATTAGGATTAGGGTATGACACTGGGTAAAGACAAAGGAAAGCTGGAGTGAAATGGTAAGCACATTCAAGGTTACATGATTTTCAGTTAGCAACTGCTTCACTTAATGACCAAGTCATAGAACCTACTGTGGTTACTTGAGTAGTATGAATTCTACTACTGAACCTGGGAAACGGTCAGCATCTATGCAGAATGTGGCTTTATATTCAAAGTTCTGTGAACAATACATAGCCAGGTACAGACCAAGTTCTGGAGCATTCTGGAATCTTCTGATAACGGGCAGGACTAGCATTACTTGGGCAAGTTCATAAGAAAGACAAGCAGTTATGTAAACTAACATTTACTAAAGAAAATTAGGAAATCGTAAGCAAAAACATGGTTGCACTTGTTTCAATTCAAGAATAAACCCTGAACATAAAAAGAGGATGGGGCATGATTGCTCAGCGGTTAAAGAATCTGCTCTTATTAACTAGAAAGATGACATCCCAGGTTTGAACCCTGAGTGCAGAATGATGGGATGAGCTCCTATTACTTACCCCACCTCCTGCCAACCTAGCAGTTTGAAAGCATTCAAATGCTAACAGATAAATAGGTACCACTTTGGTGGGAAAGTAACATGTTCCATGCACCTCAGCATATGTTATGCTGGCCACATGACCACAGAAATGTCTTCGGACAATGCTGGTTCCTCAGCTGGCCAGATTTGACCAGGATGGCCAGCTTCCATTGGTCCTTTGTTTTGCAATGGTCAGATGTGCTCTTATCATGCATCTCAGTGACAATGTAAGAATTAATTGTCACATATTGTTGATGAAAGCTGCCAAAAATTCAGTCGCACAATTTTCTCATTCATTTCTAAATTTTCATATCATTTCAACTTATTTTTTTTGGGGGGGAGTATAAGACCTAAACATTTTATTTTTATACTAGTATTTTATAACACTGAAAATAAAGACAGTTGTTATTTGTTAGTCTTTGAGCTGCTACAACAGAATGTGTTGCTTTTATAACAATAATAAAGCTAATTCTTTAACCTCACGATTAAATCTGGTATGATAAGCCTTGGTTTATAAGATATGCCACAAGTGGCTGGATTTATATAGCAATTTAAGTCATAAACCATTGTTTGGAAACCCCAATAGCTGAGTTTTCAAGACAAATCCAGATACAGTATGTAATAATTTAGGATGTTTCTGTGAATTGAGCCTAGATGAGTTATAATTCAAAGATAATTCATTCTCTCCTTTTCTCTGCTGCCTAAAATATATATACATGGAGTTGAAGGGTAAACACAATCATTTGGTTCCTCAGCAAAAAACTTACCATTTTTTTTCAGGAATATATCCAATGTATTGGGTTTTTTTAAGGACTCCACATTTTCTGTATTATTATTTTCAAATAAAGCATTTTCTTTTTCCTTTCAGTTAATCAATTTTATAGCAGATTTTAACAAAGCTGTGAATTGGTTAGGGCAGTAATTATCTTTGTCATCAACTATTATGGTTAGAAACAATGCATGGTGCACTGGAGACAGATTTTCCATTATGATTTGGCAGTAAGAATGTAACTGAACAATAGATTTTTCTTTTAGAAATATAGAATGAGGTTTGCAACATACAATTTCTGCAACAAAAGTGCAGAAGAGAGGAGAAAATTAAAACATGAAAACATCAAATTTAATGTTGCAAGGGTATCTGTTAATAAAACATTATCTTTTCTAGCAGATCAGACTGCTTTTTGATTATGAATTAAATTCCAAAAGTGTAGCATTTCATTCATATATCAGCTGAAAATAATTTGCAACAATAGTGGATGGAATGGTTTGCAACTATGGAGACAGAAGAAGAGAAAATCCAAGGCGATGAATCTTCTTCTTGTGCCATATCCATCATCGGAAGTTGACGATCATGTTGGTGATCTTATTTTTATCAAAGCCGCACGAAAAAGTGCTGCTGAGTTTTGTCCAAATCAGTCCCTTAGATTTGGAAGCCATGATGTTCTTCTGCCTAGACCTCATTTACCTTCATTCTTTTTCTGGAAGATTAAGTTAAAGATGCCATATTTTTCCAGGTGTAGCATCATATGTCCAAAATATTCTTTCACTTTTTAATGGCTTTGATGATTTCCCTTTGCTTAACCAGGCAGCTTACCACCTCCTCATTTCTGATTTTGTCAACCCAGTTTATACATAACAGTTGCCTGTAAACCCACATTTCAAATGCTTTTAGTCTCTTCAAGTGGCTTTCTGTCGGAGACTAACTCTCTTCTCCGTAGTGTAGGATAGAAAAGATGTAACTTCTGAATAGGAAAATAATATTCTGAGGTATACCTTGTCTGTTAACTTGGTGCCTTTGTTGCTGAAGAATATAAAGTCTTCCTTGGGTTGTGTATTTGCATCCTGATATATCAAATATATCCATATATCCATATCCATGTGCGCGCGCGCGCACACACA